>PVIR01009295.1:0-37380 GCA_004026965.1 Petromus typicus | reverse complement strand
TAGTGTCCTTTGATTTAAAAAAGTTCTTAATTTTGATGCCATGTACTTTATTTTTTCCTTTTGTTGCCTTCATGGAATCTGTTGGTTGCTCTGGGTCACTGACATCTTAGCAGAACAGTATCTTCCATTCCAGTCCATGAACATGGGATGTCTTTCCATTCCTCCAGCTCTTTGTAAGTTGCTTTTTCACCTGTTTTTTTTTTTTTTAATTCAAATCTTTATTTTGGTACATTATGAATACACATCATCATCGCATTCAACATTGAGAGTTTATACCAGAATATGACATGACTTGATTCTCATTTTTTCCCCTTCCCTCACCCACCCTGCATCCACATACCTTCTATATACATAAGCTTTGTTTCCTTTTTTTTATTACTGTCACATTCTTTTTCTGCTCATTATTTATCCCTACACCATCTTTCCTTTTAAATGTTTTCTATTGTACAATTTCAACTATATATACTCAAACTCATTTACATCTTCATTTTTCTCATACCTGAGAAATGATACGATATTTACACATCTGTGACCTATGATTTCACTTACGAGGATGTCTTGAAGATACATCCATTTGAGTATGAATGAGTCAATCTTATCATTTCTAATGGCAGAATAATACTCCATTCACCTATGTTTTGTGGCTTTCAGTATTCAGGTTTTTTACTTCAGTGATTAGATTCATTTCTGAGTGTTCAATTCTGATGCCATTGTGAATGGACTTACTCCTTTAATTTCCTGCTTGTCTTATTCCTTGCTAGTGTATAGAAACACAACATACGAATCATTGATGTGCCCCGTACCACCACTGACCCCAACTACCCCTCCCCTTTTCTATCATCTAGTTGTAGTGGTGAGGTATTTTCATTTTAATTTCTGCTATAATTACCTAATTTTTTACAAAATAATTTTTTAAATAACAATACCACTATTTTTGGCTCTTTAGACTGGCTTAAGCTTTCCTTCTCCTGGGTTGAACATCTTTGTAAATCGTTAAACTTTGTATTTTCATTTACTTCCTCATCATAGATTCCCAGGTGTGAGATTACTAGATGAAAGGCAAGCATATTTTTAAACGTTTTGATGATCACTGCCATATTATTTTCTGAAGGGTTCTACCATTTTATAAAGAGGTTAGCAGATAACTTTAAACAGTTGAGGTTAAAACATTTGAAGCTGTAGAACAGATACAGTATTTTACTGGTTTTGTTAATACTATATATGGTTTTTAAATTACTGGTGAAAGTAAGCCTATTTTCCTTAAATGTATTAAACAGTTATATCTTATGTGATATTTGCACCTGTGTATTTGGTCTACTTGCCCCTTGAGATTTTAATACTTTGTTTTTGTCTTCAGGAAGTTTCTGTTTTGTTCTATTATGTCTTTTAAAACTGAGTCTCAGTGTCTAGCTCAGGCTGGCCTTGAAGGTAGTCTTCCTGCCTCAGCCTCCTGAATGCTGGGATTACAGGCATGTGCCACCACACAGGCAAGAATGTTTAATATTAATATGACTTTGCCGCTAACCCTTTAAGTGTCACAGTTGGCTACAGCCAAGTCTTCAACAGCATTTGTCATCCTTCTGTTTCGGTTGCTTTTTTGACAGGCAGAAGATTCTAATTTTTATGGAGTCAAAATCTTTGATTGTTTTTCTTTGTGATTTCTTTATCACTGAAAGTATTTAAAATTACTCTTGCATAAGCATTTATCAATGTTAACAGAAATCAGAATAGAAGATAAAAATGTACCCACAATCTCTCCAGTGCATCAAATTAAAATGTTTTCTCCCCAGGAACCCTGTCAGTCTTTCCCACATGTACATAATTTGAGGTAGTTGTTATCACCACGTTGACACTGTTCTGCGTTCTAGGCTTCTCTGTTTATTTTCCCACTAAATGTTATCATCTGACAGTGTCCTTGATACATCTTTTCCCCAGACTCCCCCTGGGTTTCTTCCTGCTTTTGAAATACGTTGTTTCCTGATTTCTGTTATAGCTGAGGTCCTCTACTTGGAGCCAGCCCAGGGGTGCTCTGGTCCTGGTCCCTGCCCAGCACTGGCTTGGAGGACAGTCTTGAGGGATCTGTCTGCCACTGCTTGGACTTTTACAGTGTGGCTGCCTGGCCGTGTGGTCTTGGGTAGCTGACTTTCTCTCTCTGAGTCAGCGCTTCTTATTCCCTGCCTCTGTCACAGGGTACACTTGACACGGACCCTGGCGAGTGGCGGGTATCTAGTGCTGCTGGCCATAATGTGTGGAGCATCTCCGATGTCCTTGGCCCCATGCGTGGGGCTTCCCATGCATGGTTGATTAAGGCAGTTGGCACTTTACGGTCCCCCAGGAATAGGTTTTGCTGTGGCCTGACTGGTGAGAATAGGACATGGCAGTTTTTGCTATTTTGAAATCTCTTCTCCCAATATGACACTTGCATTGTTTGCTTCAGTTTCTTTTTATGGCTTATAATTTTGTGTGCATGTTTATACATAAATACATGAATATTTCCCACCCCCTTCCTCCAGGACTGTTTTGTGGGGTGAAGATCAGCCTCCACGCACAGTCATATCTGGGCCCTAAGACACCGTAATGTGCTGAGGACGCTGGAGGAGGCGGTAGGGTGACGGGGAGCAGAAGCTGGTGGCTCCTTCTCCTGTTTCCCATAACCCAGGTGTCAGCCTGGGCTGCTGAGCTGTGATCCTCAGGGGCCCAGAGGGCCCGGCCGCCCTGCTGTGGGCGTTATGTGACAGGTCCAGGACATGAACAAGGCCAGCTGTGCTCGGGCCTGGGAAAGAACCTGTACACCTTTCTGTTTGCTTGTAATATGCTGCCCAAAAGGATCTGAGCAAAAATAACTGAGTTTCTGAGAGCTTACTAGTTAATCACTGGAATTCTCTGTGCATGTACTGCCCTGAGTTTCCCTCTGGGCCTTGGGCTCAGGGTGTGGAAAGAGCCTGAAGGCTGTGCTGGGGCCCCACGCAAGCTGCTCGGTGGTCAGAGCTTTTTCCTGCCGCACACAGATCTTCCTCCTGCCCCTCACCCGCTTCTGTGGACAGCTTGCCCTTCCTGCCTCGGCCTACAGCCCTGGGCCAGTGCCTTGGCTTCAGTGGCCATGTGGCCTGCGATGGGCACACGCCTGCTGCTTGGCAGAGAGGGCTGCACTCTTTATTTTTTTCTTCACTCTCTTCCTCCTTTTATTTCATTCTTCCCTCTGTTTTTCTCGTATTCTTTCTTTTACTTCCTAAACTCTTGTTATGGCTTGTGTTGAGATGTCCCCCCAAAGCCTTACATGGTCGTGGTCATCGGTGGGGCTTTTTCTGAGATGGCTGTATCTAGACTGTGACGCTGGCACTGATTCATGGGCCAATGCCAGGCTCCACTGAAGTGGCAGAAGCACCAGCTAGTGTGTGCAGCTCACGTGTCCCAGCTCAGAGCTTGGCGCAGCCAGTCTGGCAGAATGGAAGACACACTCAGGAGTTTCAGAGGCAAAGGGTGCAGCTTTGTTCTCAGACCAACCTAGGACTTCTCCACAAAGAGGCTAGTGGCTGTGCTGAAGCCAGGCTGTTTATACTTTGTCATAGAACATTCCGGAAGTTAAGGTGCAGAGTTACATTTGGTATCATCTCATTGGTTGGGCCCAGCAGTCCCATTGGTTAGGAGCTTACATGTGTCATTGGCTAGTACAGCACACAGACTCTGTTGGTTAGAACAGCGCATGGATTTCCACCTATAGTGAAGAAGCAAATATAACAAACTCCTGGAAAGGAAAGAAGCTTCTGAGCCTAGAGACCCCAGTATTCTGAAATATCAAACCACAGATGTAACACACAAAACTCCAGAACCGCTGGGCAGTAAATGTAACAAAGTTAACCAACCTGAGGTGGGGAAAGGGAGGAGATTAACTACTGAGACCTCCAGGAGGAAAGCTAGGACTTTACACAAAAAAGTTTTGAAAATTTGTTTCCTCCATCAAAGGGCTCTAGGCTTGAGGGTGTGAGTGCTGCTGCCCGAGGTAGCCTGGAGACGATAAAAGGGGCAGAAAGACTATTAAGGTTCCTCGTTTTGCTGTCTTTCCCCACAGTCCGCTGTTTTTGTCCTCTGCAAGGCCCCTCTGCCGTGTGCTGCCCTGCTTTGGAACCAACCAACAGTGGATTGAAGCCTCTACAAACTGAGCTAAAAACCTCCCCCTTTCACTTTGGCTGTCAGGTGTGAGCAGAGTGTAGTAAGTACGGCAGTCCTCCACCCTTGCGCGGCTGCCCTGGCAGTGCTCGTGAGCTGGGCATAGGCTCCGTGTGGAGTTAGTTCCCTCCTGAACTCAGCTCAGGTCGTCATCCAGGCTCCTGATCCGTACATTGCCCTCGGGGAACTCCAGCTTGTCTGAGTCACTTTCTCTCATACCTGAAAGAAAACACAACACAGCACAACCCTTAGCCACCCGGTGGCCCATGCCTTTAATCCTAGCACTAAAGAGGCTGAGGAGGGAGAATTGTGAGTTCAAGGCCAGCCTGGGCTTCGTAGCTCCATCAAGGCTGGCTTGGACTACCGTCTGCAGTAGCTACCCTGTCTTCAAAAACTAGAAGTAAGGAAGTTGAAGAAGTTTGTTTTTTTAGAGTCTGCTCCCAGCCAAGCCAGGGGAGTGTGGTCCACATTCAGTGACCAGTTGTAGGGAGGCCCCTTGCTGTCCAGCGGGGCAGGAAAGGCCAGATGAAGGACAAGAGAATGGAGAGCAGTGTGCGCTTCCGACTCCGGGGATGTGCTGCAGCTGGAGCCGGGAGTGGACACTGGCCCCTGCAGGTGTGGGGCACAGGGCCTGGGGGCGTCAGGGACGCTTCGCTGTGGGACACTTTCTCTGGCTGCTCCTCTCACTGTTCACTGCAGGCCGCACTCTGCACAGAGGATGCAGAGTGAGGGATCCGGCACACGAGGTGCGACGAGTACGGGGTGCACTTGGATGCGGAGCAGTGCCGTGGGTTACCGGTGGAAGTTAATCCACTGTCACTTATCTTTATTTTATTTTATTTTTTTTTAATTTTTTTTTTTTTTAGGTTTTTTTGAGACAGGGTCTCGCTTTGTGGTTCAGGCTGGCCCTGAGCTCAGCCTCAAACTCACACCACAATCCTCCTGCCTCTGCCTCCCGAGTGCTGGGATGACAGGCGTGAGCCACCACGCCCGGCACTGTGATATGTGGTACTGGTTGCTGCTGGGTGTGGGTCTCCACACCCACTATTGTTATGTGGTTACCGGGGAATCGAACCCGGGCCCTTGCGCTTGCAAGACAGGCGCTGGAACCACTGAGCTAACTACCCGGCCCCTCTGTCACTTATCTTTAATTTCCTTATTCAGTCAGAAAAACCTCTCAAACTGATGCAGTCATGTCTTCAAGGTTTCCCTGACTTTACCCAGTCTCAGTGCCTTCAGCGCGTAACAGTATCTAGCTAGAATGGAACAGCTTTGTTTTGTTTTTCTTGTGTTTATTTTTGTAGCTGAAATGGTAGAGTTTCTCATCCCCGGAGATTGAGCTGCTATTACTTAATCAAAAAAGTCACTTAGGACAGGGAGTCATAAAAAAAATGACACATTCATACCTTAAACATAATATTTTTACTTAAAATATATATATACACGTTCATGTAATAAGATCAACATAACAGTTGGGACAGAGAGGCTAGGGCAATACCAGCCCCGGGCCCCCTTCTCTGCTATGTAACAGACTCACAATTGGAATTTCCCTCTCTCCTCTTCCACCTGTGCTGGTTTTGAAAAACCTAAGTTTTCTTCATCATTCATACTTTCGGTTTTCCACATGTAGCCATTCACTATCCATATTCAGCTCTAATTCCTTTGAAGTTCTCTAAAGATGTTGGTCAGAACTTACAATTTTTATGTTTGTAGATTGGCCAATAATGAGAAATAGGTTGTAGATTCCAGGCACGTCATGGTAGGTGGCCGCCGTTAGCGTCCTGGCCTTTCCTCTGCGCAGGTGCCCGCCCCATAAGCCACTGCTCTCTTGATGGTTCCCCCGAGTGCTGTGGCTGCACCCCGGTGTAGAAGGGGACCTCAGCAGAAGACTGTCCTTTCTGTGAGTTTCTGAGCAGTAGTCTCTTTGCCGTGGTAGATTTCTGCCATATGCTGTTGCTGGCAAACATCCTGCCCAGCCCGTCTTTTCTCCTGTGTGCGCCCCTTCACTGGAGCTCTCTGAGTTTTCTCAAATAACAAAGTACTTCCTAATGCAGTGTCTATATTTTGATTTCTTAAACAGTGAAACAGGGCTCACAAAGTAGTCTGAGGGCAGAATTGTTCCACATTTTCAACCATTCTTCCCTTCAATCTAATACAGTTTTCTTATGCTCCGCTAATTTAACACCAGGTTTTAAGGAGATTTGCCTTTACCCTGTCTTTCCAGTACACTGAACTTAGTTCTTAGAGATACAGCAGTTTCACGTAGTCATTTTATGATGCTAAATTAAATTACGGGAACACTAATAACTAGCATTGCTAAGTCGGTGACAGTGCCAACACATCTCGTTTGGCATAAAGATCAGCTGGCAGAGGCAGAAGTCAGAAAGCCTCTTCTGTGCAGCCAGTGAGCCTCAAGTTGTCCCTGTGTGTGCATCTGCTCAGAGGGTGACAAGCACAGGTCTGGTGAGGAAGTGGAGAGTACTGGCTGGTGGGTTTCTTGGAAGCGGTAGGCAGTGGAGGCTTCCACTCTTATTTCTGACAAATACTAGTGGCACTCAGCCTTCTCCAGCCTGGGCGGAATGAGCACTGTGTCCTGGCCTTTTCTGGTGCAGGTAACCATAGAGCAGCTTCTTATGGGAGTCTGCTCCCCTCTGGCTGTAGGCCTCAAGCCAGCTGTCTGAGCCTGTGCCGCACAGGGACAGGAGGGAGCCGCGCCTCCTCTGTCTCACTCCTTCTGTGTCTCATGTGCTGAGAAGCTCTAGGGGTGCTGGGATCAGGCAGGTGAGGTGGCTCTGCCTGGAGGGAGCACCACCCAGAAGAGAGGGGTGTAGAGGCAACTTGCAGAAGTGCATTCCAGAAGGAAGCAGGTGGGCGTGGTCAGCATTAGGTGGCTTAGCAAAGAAATACACATTCAGTTCGACAATATATATTAAAATACAAAGGAAAAAAAACCCTGAGCACATCCTAGACATCCCCTTTTCCGTCTGTAAGACTTGTGCAGCCATCACAGTCTCTGAAAGGAAACCTTGCACCCTTCACACCACTACTGCCTGACTCCCTGCCCAGCGGCCTGGGAACCACTGTCCATGTTCCTGGGGCGCCCGTGTCTGGCGTCTCCGTTAGCAGGAAGTTCTTGTGGTTCATGCACGCTGAAGCGTGTCTCTGTGTGCCATTCCTTCCTGGGCCAGGTGCTGCCCCAGGTGTGGGCGCACCTCAGGGTCTTCAAAGGACATCAGAGCTGTCTTCATCTTGGTTGCCGTGAACACTACGCTGGGAGCATGCGCAAATGTGTGTGTGTTCGGGCCCGTTTTGAGTTCTTTCTGGCGGAGGCCTGTGAGCGGCCTTGCCAGGTCACTGGTAATGCTGTGTGCGTACAAACGGAGTCACTTCTCTTGGAACGTTTTGGGATTGTCTCCTTGTCCTTGGCCTCCATGTGAGCTGCGTAGGCGTGGCTCTCTGTGAGTTTATCCTGCTTGGAGCGTTGTCAGCATTGTAGCTGTGCAGAGCAGTGTTTTCCCCAGAGGTGAAGCGGGGGGCCGTGGTTTCCCTGGCTCCTCTCTGCCCGTCTCTCCCCGGCCAGCGGGAGCTCCGTGCCTTTCTGTTTGTCTGATGGCCTCTCGTGTCTGTGTGGCTCAGCTCACCTGGCTTCTTCGTAAGGCTGCCAATTCTTCCTTCCTACTCAGATCTTCTGCTGAGCCCGTTTTCATTTCAGTTATTTTCAGTTCTAGAATTTCTCTGTTTTGTATTTTAAAAAATAATTTGTAACTCTATTTTTAATTTTCTGTTTTTGGTGAAACAGATCCTGTCACGTTCTTTTACTTTTTAAAAACCACTTGAAATAACTGGTTTAAAGTCTTTTTCTCGTAGAACTTCCTCACAAATACTTTAAGTCTTTTTTTTCCCCCTTACTTATGGTCCATACTCTTGTTTCTTTGCATGCACTCTTAAGTTCCTGTCACAATCTGGACATTTAAAATAGTGTGACAGTTCTGGAAGTCAGACCCCCTGCCCCGCTTGTTGGTGCCATTTGTTCAGTAACTATTCTGAAGGACGGTGTGAGGTCTGTGTTTGTTGTCATGGACGACCCCAGAACTCTCTGCTGCATCAGTGACCAGCTAATTGGACCGAGACTCCTTCTGTGCCTGGGGTACATGTCCTGGTCAGGGGCTCTGTGCCTGTGGAGCCGCAGTCACTGTCCACTCAGGCAGCTGACACCTCTGCCTGAGTTTTACTTCCTGCCTCCACAGAGCCTTGGGCTCAGCCTGGGGGTGCACGCAGCCCTGAGTGAGGTGACGCATGATCTCCGACACCCTGCAGAGACAGCTCAGTCCTAGCTCTTCTGTTCCGGCTTTTTGGGCAGCCCGCTGTTCGCCTCAACTGTTTTCTTCCACTTTGTTGGTGTTAAACAGTTGCCTCTGATTGTTCTCATTGCTTCTCCAGAGACAAGCTGTTCGGAGCGGCTGTTAGGCAGCTGTGCAGCAGGTCATACACAGGCACCCTGGTGGTGGGATCTTCCAGGTGGCCACCCCCAGGAAGAACAGCAGTTCTCTGGGAACAGGAGCTTTGAAGAAGCTCAAACCCACACTGCCCCTTCTTCCTGTGCCATGGCTTTCACTGTGATTCTGGGAGCTGGACTTCAAGAACTCCACAGAGTTGGGATGGTGGGTCGGGGCAGCAGCTTAACCCTTCTTGGGTCCCTCTTGTTCCTGCCAGGACCAGCCCCGCCCCGCCCCCCACACCAGGGACATTCTGCAGACCCTTCCATCTTCGGTCAGTTCCAGAGTTCCGGGAAGGCTGACAAGGTCCTTCTAACCCACGTTCCTGTCACTTTCAGGGAGGAGAAGCTTCTTGCCTGTGGGGACATGATCATGTGTGCTGACCTTTCGATGTGCGTTCAGTCTGAGGTTATATCCTGTGAACATGTCCAAAAGCCACAGGACAAAAGAAGAAGTCAGTCCTGTCCCTGACGTGTTTATCAGTGTGGTAGAGATTTTGGAATATTGTAAATAAATCACTTGGGGAAATTTGGGATCGCACTGTGAGGCAGCTGTCAACAAGAAAGAGGAAGCTGGGACGTCACAGAGAGGTCACAGCCCTGATACCATTCTCAGAAGAATCCAGCTCACATCTAGCTCCGAGGGTTATAGCCCACAATGTAGAGCAAGTTAATTTAGCCTCTCTAATGAATAGCTCATTTTCTCCTCTGTAAGGTGACGACAGCACCACAGTGGTGTGGGGAGGCTTAAATGAAAGCATCCATGTCTCATGTTTGGCTCGGCCAAGTGTGTAATTACTATTGTTGTCATTACTGTCATTCAAGAGAAAAGTCTTCACGACACAGTGGTAACGAAGTTGGCAGGATACGAAACTGTATGCATACTATGGCATGTGAAATTCTTCTTTGAAAGTTCTTTTTTAGTTTTTATTATTTATTAGTACAGGTTTGTAGTACATAATGATCATATTCTTCTTAGGGAGTTGACACAGATGCATAACACATCTCAATTCTTTTTTCGTCACCTTTCTTACCCCTTCCTGTGCCCTCCCTCTATCTCTTGGTCTTTCTCCCATTTGCAAAAGTTCTATCTCCCTATTTCCTATTATCTAACTTTTATTTTATTCTTTGTTTATATTTTGGGTTTCTTATGTAAGACAAACCAGGAAATTTTTTTTTTTTTTTTTTTGAGAAAAGGTCTTGCTTTTTTTTTTTTTTTTTTTTTTAGGTTTTTTGAGACAGGGTCTCACTTTGTAGTTCAGGCTGGCCCTGAGCTCAGCTTCAAACTCACATCACAGCAATCCTCCTGCCTTTGCCTCCCAAGTGCTGGGATTACAGGCGTGAGCCACCACACCTGGCACTGTGGTATGTGGTACTGGTTGCTGCTGGGCGTGAGTCTCCACACCCAGTATTGTATGTGGTTACCGGGGAATCGAACCCAGGCCCTTGCGCTTGCAAGCCAAGCGCCGGAACCACTGAGCTAACTCCCCAGCTGTTTTTTTTCCTTTTTTTTTTGAGAAAGGGTCTCACTTTATAGTTCAGGCTGGTTTTGAACTCTGCCTGGAACTCAGCAATCCTCCTGATTCTGCCTCCTGAGTGCTGGGATAAGGCGTGAGCCACCACACCCAGCATTGTTGTATGTGAAACCATGAATATTTAAACTCATATGTTTGATTTATTTCACTTAATATTATAGTCTCAAGGTGTGTCCATTTTCCTATGGATGACTCAAGTTTATTGCTCTTTATAGAAGAGTAGTACTACGCTGGGTATAAATACCACATTTTCTTTATCAATTCATCCATTGATGGACATGTAGGTCACTTACACAATTTAGCTCTTATGAACTCTGCTGCTATAAACATGGGTGTGCATAGATTACTGTAGTATGTCTTTAACTCTTTTGGAAAGATACCTAGAAAAGGAAGAGCTGGCTCATACAGAATTTTTATTTTCAATTTTTGGAGGAATCTCTATATTGATTTCCATAGTGGTTGTACTAGTTTATGTTTCCACCAACAGTGTAGAAGGATTCCTTTTTCTCTGCAGCCCTTCCAGTATTTGTTATTGTTTGGTTTCTTGATGATAGCTTTCTCTCAGAAGTAAGACAGAATGTCAGTATATTTTTAATTTACATTTCCCAAATGCCCAGAGATGTTGAACATTTTTTCATTGGATCTTTTATTTTTGAGAAAGTCTGAGGGTTTTTTTTTTTTTTTTTTTAGTTCTTTATATATTTTAGATATTAGTCCTGTAAGGACAGTTAGCAAAATGTTTTTCTCATTCTATAGGTTTTTACTCTGCTGGCTGTCTCCTTTGCTGTGCAGATTTTTAATTTGATATGGACCCATTGTTGATTCTTGATGTTATTTCTTATGCTATTGGTGTTCTGTTCAAAAAGTCCTACAACTATATCTTCAAGATTTTTACCTATCTTATCTTACAGTAGGTTAAATTTCTGTTTTAACATTTAGATCTCTGATCAGTTTTGATTTTAGTTCAGTCAGTGTATGGTGTAAGATATGGTTCTAGATTTAATCTTTGCCTATGGTTAGCCAGATTTTCTAACACCATTTATTAGAGAGGCCATCTTTCCACCAGTGACTGTTTTTGGCCCCTTTGTCAAAGATCGGGATAGCTGGATGTACCTGAGGCTGTTTCTGGATCCTCTGTTCTGTCCCATTGATCCATGCATCTGTCTCCAGCCAGTACCATGCTGTTTTTAGCACTGTAGCTCTTTAATATAAAAAGGAAGTTTGGAATTGCGATGCCTCCTGCTCTAATCTATTACCTAGGATTGCTTTTGCTATTCTAGATCTCTTCTGGTTTCATATGAATTTTTAAGATTTTTTTCTTCAGTTCTTTGAGGAATAGCATATGAAATATTTCATCTAACATAAAAAATAGGAAAATGGGGGGAAAACTGTGGCAACACACAGGAAAACCACAGTGATAGGATTATGACTTTTTCTTCTTTTCCTTCTTTTCTTAACAGTGTTACTGTTATGTTGGGTTTTGCTGGGGCACTGGTGTTGGACACCATGTTAGGGGCTTCCGCCTGCCTCTGCGGGCTTGCCAGCACAGGTACTGGTGGTGTTGGGCCAGGACACTGCTCTCTACCTGGGAGGAGACCTCTCTCTGAGACTCTAGTACCCAAGTTCCAGGCCTGTCCTTGGGGCTTCTCTGCTGAGTGCAGGGACAGTGGTGCCACCTTCAGATGGGCTTGGCAAGATGGAAGGACAGAAATGACGGTGTTCATTTTCCCATTGCAGGTTCCGAGGTGCTCCGATTATAGCTGTAGCAGCCAAACCTGGGGGACCAGAGGCCCCTGAAACAGAAGCTCCACAGGGAATCTCAAAGCTCATTGAGGTACTATCTGCTGAAACTAGGCCCCTAACCCCGTCCTGCTCAGGGAGGCTCCTGTGGCCACCCTGCCCTGAAAGAGACCCCCTCCCAATCATTTCCTTCATTACTGGAAGGGACAAGGGACGTGTAGCTCCTCACCTCCCTCAGTGAGGGTAGCCGAGACCAAGAACCCTCAGGCCTCACAGCCCAAGGCTCTGTGGAGAACACACGCACACTCCTGTCTCACTTTTTCCTTCCTGTCCCTGCCTCCACCCAGATGAGGCAGGGCCCAGCAGCCTGGATCTCTATGGCTGGATCCCCCACTGCCATCTTCAGACGGCGCCAGCCGTAATGGTGGGTGGGCTGCAGCCACTTGGGCTGCATCTGGGGCAGCACAGCATGTGCCCTGCTCACTGGAGTGGCTGAGGCCCAGGCTTTTCCTCCAGATGTGGCTGCAGCAGGGTCGGGATGCCCAAGGCAGCCCCCAGGAGGGGTGTGGAGGAGCCAGTGGACCCTTAGAGGACAGCAGTGAAAGCGGAGCCTGCACTCCACTCTGAGTGAGTGCTTAGAGGAGCTCAGGTGCCCGCCTGGGGCCCTGTACCACACCCTGGCCTCCACCTGCTCTTTCTGTGACCTTGGGCACGGCATGGGGCCTGCTGTACTCTGCCTCGGAGTCCTCACTGGAAAAGGTTGGAAGACAGAAGCCCTGACCCCGGGGAGTCATGGGGAGGGTGACATGGGTGTGTAGAGGAGCTCTGGGCCTGTGCTGGTGTGTCGGGGATCGAGTCCTGCACAGAGGTGGTTGGTAACATCCACAGCCGCCTTCGGAGACCTGAACAGTTCATCCCTGCCTCACCAGGGAAGTGCCCGACACTCAGCTCTCACAGCACACGCAGTGCAGGCTCATTGTTAGCCTCGTGGTCCGCTTACACCTGGACCTGCAGACCCAAGGTCAGGTCACGCATGACCTCGGTGATTCACATGGTGCTCACATGGTGCTGGCCCCCCTTGCAAGCCAAATGTTTTCTGGTGAGACTTCTGTAACCTTTTCCTTGGCTTCTGAGCACACTTGTCTAGGAGCCTGGGACAGTTGTTTTTGTTCAAGCAAAGTCCACAAAAACTGTCTCTGAATGATGTTTGTCCTTTTCAGTAAGGGGCCTCTGCATGTGCCCCAGACAAAGCCCTTGGGTGCTCTGTTGTTTTTCTGAAAGAATTGTTATCACAAGACTGGAGCTGGCACTCTCACCTCTGAATATTTTCATAGCCGATTCCCATGTGAAATCAGAGGGTAGCACAACGAGAGGCATAAGGGGATGTGTGTGTCCCCTTGTCTGCTGGTAGCAGCTCTGGCCACATCTTGGAGCAGCTTGAGCAGAGTTGGCTGGCTGCAGCATGTGGAAGTCCAGCAAGGGCAAGGGTAGAAGCCAGGGTGTGGGACACAGGACCAGCTCTCTGTCACTACCGGGGCTGGTGCAGTCACAGGAAGGCTCTGCTCACCCTATATAGCTCTTGCCCTGGACCCCAGGCCTGGACAGCTCTAACGGGAGCCTCCTTCCCTCCCCGTCTCCCCGGTCCCCCCTTGTTCCTCCTTCACTTGTCTTTTCCTCTGGTTGCTACAACGACTAGAAATACTTCCAGTCCTTACAGGGAGACAGATGAAGAGGTGACCACACCAGTGCACTAACTGTGGTGATGGGGCGGAGTGCGGCCAGCCAGGACAGCTTTTTGGGGAGAGGTGGGCCCTGGTGCTGCGGGCCTTGGTGGGCCCCGTGGACAGGTGTTCTTTGTGGCCCTGGAGACTTTGCAGAAGCGCCATCAGCAGGGCAGGGGCAGCTGAGTGGAGGGAGCATGAGCCTGCGGAAGCTTGGAGTGTGGTCGGGGAGTACGCTGTCAGCTCTGGCCGGCTTGCCAGGCTGCAGTCCTCTTGGCCAGGCCTCGCTTTAGTGGCCTTGCTAAATGCCATTTGGCCACCCAGCCAGAGCCTCTACCCCCTGTGCCCTCGCCCGACTCTCTGTGGCAGCAGCATCTCTCTTCTAGCTCCTGAAGTCCCAGATTTCCATCCCGACAAGAGACTCCTCAGGCCCCTTCCTCATGTCGGTGGACCACTGTTTCTCCATCAAAGGCCAAGGCACGGTGATGACGGGGACCATCCTGTCTGGCTCCATCAGCCTCGGTGACAGTGTGGAGATTCCTGCCCTCAAGGTCAGTCTCACGTTGTCCTTCCTTTCTGTTCCATCCCTTGCAGCAAGGAGGGGCGGGGTGGTCCCTTTGCTGCCTCTGGTGCTGTGCCTGCCCCAAGCCACCCCTGCTTCTCTGGGCCGGCAAGGGCCCTGCCAGCTTCTCCACCCTGCTCTGTCCTCGATCCTGCTCCCCACCCTTGGGCTGCCCTGCTTACCTGTCTGGGTCTGGTGCAGCTGTCCTGACCTGCGAGTGCTGTCCTTGGTGTGCTGGGGAGAGTTCTGGGAAGGTGTCCTTCATGTGGCTGAGACATCTAGGGCCCAGAAAGTGAGATGGTCTCGAGGTCACACAGGCACCGCTCAGATCCCGGGGCCCTGGGTGTTGGGAAGGACGCACACGAAGTTATTTCCAGGTACGTTTTTCTTGGCAGTAAGAGGTGAAATTCGAACATAACTTGAATCGCGTGGCTCGCAGTGTCATTCACTGAAGAAGAAGCTCGGATCGTCCTTACTCCCTGGGGCTGTGGCAGGCACTGCACCGTCCCCCTCAGCCCGTGGGAAGATGGGTGCCTGGGATCCTCTACTCTCCCCACTGCCTGTGTTGCAGCCTCACTTGAAAGCTGTCCAGGGGCCTTGATGAGCCCCTTCTGCAGAGGTTTTTCCTACAGTTGCATTCTGTAGACCAAGGAAGAAGTAGTCTCAGATCCCCTCCTGCTTCGGAAGCAGGACCTGCCAGGAGCGAGCCAGGCCAGCTTTGCAGCCCATGAGCAGCCAGGCTGGGGCGGTGCCGGTTGCAGGAGGTATGGGGCAATGGGCTCAGCATGGCTGGTGCTTAGAACAGTTGCTTGGAATGCTGGGCCAAGGCAGACTGATCAGTTCTCTGAAGAACAGGACCAGTGGGAGGCACAGACTCTCAGTGTGGGGACTGAGAGACACCCCAACATTTGAGTTCTGAGAAGCTTGGCCAGTCTCCAGTGGTCCCCAGTTGCGGCTTTGTGGAGAGACGTGTGCTTCATTGAACCGGCTCAGCTGTGGAGGCTGGCAGAGTGGGTGGGAGTCTGGAGACTCCGGAGGAGGTGCAGTTGGAAGGTCATCTCCTCCTGTGTTCAGTCCATTGATTTAAATGTGAACCTCACACAAAAAGCCGGCACCAAAACCCTCAGGATAATCTCTTGAGTACGTGGCCAGGCCCTGGGGCCCAGCCAAGTAGGCTCAGAAAATGAACTGTGCCATAGAGCAAGAGGGCTGTGATAGCAGTATGTACCGAGAGCAAGGGAAGGAGAAAAGGCTGTGGTGGAGGACGGAACAGGGTGTGCATGGAGGACGGAAGCTAACAGGGCTCCTCCCCGGGTGGCAGTCTCAAGGTCGCCTCCACTTCGTGGTGCTGTGGCTGTTGTTTCCTCCTGTGGGGCTGGAGGTGCAAGGGAACTCTCCTGACTGGGAGGACCAACAGAAAAAGAAAAAGTCGCACTCCGGCCAGGTTCCACAGCCCTGTGCCCTTCCCCGGGCTAGCACCTGCCCCACACTTGATAATAATCCCTCCTCTGTGCCATCTTAGATTCCACTGTGAAGACCACATAAATCACTTTGAGCCAAGAGCTAACCCTGTAAATCTTAGAAAATAAAGCATAAAACCATGAAAATAAACTAAATTTATATTAACAGAAATAAGAGTTGTGACTGAGAGGTGAGTTGTAGAACAGAAAAAACATTACATTTCCTAGTGTTCCTCCTGCGTTCCTCCAGCAGACCTCTAGGGGCCACCCTGGCCCAGCATCCCTTGCCCCTGGGAGACCTGGGCATCCTGGGAGAGGAGCTGGGTGTTGGAGAGGGGCATCAGATGGCGCAGGGGGAGCAGGTGGCTGTGTCTGAGGAGGAAGCATCTTGAGCCCGGGCTGCACTCGCCCCTGTGGGAAGTGGCACGTGCTCGTCAGCTGTCAGTTACTCAGCAAATGACCTGTGGATACAAATTCCCTCATCTCTCGCTGTTTCTCTCTAGCTAACTGCAGCCCTCTTGGTATCCACTGCTATCTGGTCCACTGATTTATTGGCCGAGAAAAGCTGAAGCTGGGAGGGATGTACATAGATAGTTAGCCAAGGAGGTTGCCAAGGAAGTATGGGAGATGCATCCTTGCTTCTTCTTTGCTGCTTATAGCAAAATGTAAGGGGAAGGGAGGGAGTTGAGGGAGGGATATGTAGCAAAAAAGGAACTGGCACTTGATGAGTTGGGGTTTTTCAGCCTATTCTTTTGCAAAAGACGCACAAGATACTGCTTCACCGTTGAGAAAGCGTGCTCTGGAGTGGCTCTGGGGAGGCCATGTTGCTCAGTTGAGGGGATTAGGGGTGAACAGGTGTGTGACGAGGGACCTGTCAAGCTCCACCACAGAGGCCAGGAATAGATGTGCAGTTATTTAGAAGGACATGCCGGGAGCCATCTTGATTAATGGCATGGATCCCCTTGCCCTATGTCATACCTTCCTGGTTTTGGAGAGTGCTACACCAGCAAAAACGCTGGCAGAGACCAAACACAATGGGAGGGTGCTGTCACAATTCTAAAAATCTGTAGGCAGGAAATAGGTGACTAGAACCACTTAGCTGGAGATACACTCTCCTAAAGAAGGGTGAGAGGGTAGCTGGGCATGGCTGGCACATGCTTGTAGTCCCAGCACTCTGGCAGGTTGAGCAGGAGAGTTGCAAGAGTAAGCCCAGTTTGGGCAATTTAGGGAATCTGTACCTCAAAGTGAAAAAAAGAAAGGAGCCGGCGTGGGGCTCCAAGAGAACCAAGCTTCAGAGGGTCAGTCTCAGGCCTTAAATCACCTTGAATTCTGCCCTGCTGGGCTCGAAGCGTGCTCAGGACCCGTGACTCCTGTGTCCTTCACTTTCTCTTCTGTGGAATGGAATGTCTGTCCTCCGCCTAAATCAGGACTGTAGTTTAGAAGTAGCTGACCAGATTTCTAGGCATATAGATGCAGAGGCATTTTGGCCTAGGATAGGCAGCACCCATCCATGCCTGGTTAGGTGACTTAAATAATGAGACTAGGGACTTTCTGAACTATGTAGGTGAGATTTGGGGCACAGTTAATGCTCTCAAGCACAAGGCTTTGAAATTGTTGAATGGGATTCATGTTTATTTTGCATATGGGATGAATGTAAAGTTCTGGAGAATCAGGGTGAACTATAGAGTGTCGAATTGTGACCCCTAAAAGAAATGTCCACCCAGAACCTCAGAAAGTGACCTTTGTGGAATAAAGAGCTTCTGCAGACATGATCAAGGTAAGGAGCACAAGACGAGATCATCCTGGGTTAGAGCTGGCTCTGAACCCAGCGGCACCTGTCCTTGGAGGGGTGGAAGGGAAGATGGCATTTCCTAGAGAGAGAAGTCCGTGTAGAGCAGGCAGAGGATGTCATCCTGTGGCCCTAAGCCAAGAGAGGCCAGTGCTGCTGGCAGCCACTAGAGCAAGGGTGGAGCAGGTCCTCCTCGGAGGCCCAGGGGGACTGGCCCTGAGTTTGGCAAGACATTTCTGTTGGGAGTTGTCAAGTTTGTAGCAAGTTGTTATGGCAGCCCTAGTAAACACATACGGTTTTTGGATGAGAAGGACTGAATTCAAAAGAGGCCTGTGCTTGTTAAGTTCCTTGGATCCTGGGAGCGGGCTTTGGCTGTCCACAGAAGAGTCACTCCAGCTCCTGGCACCACTTCAGTGTTCAGAGGCTTCACAGGCCCAGGCTCGTGGACACAAAGCAACCAGACAGCAGAAGAGCCAAGATTTGAAGGCATTTGTCCAACTCCAGACACCGGGCTCTCCCAAGGAGAAACGTGGTGTCTCTTCTTTCGGCATGACTCAGGCTAGCGCCCAGGCGGCCTGTGGGCCCACTGGTGTCCCTTATGGAGTCCCTCCAGGTTCCATGGTGTAGACACCTATTTCAGAAGTGCCCAAGGCTCTTCTCCTGACCTTTCACCCCTGCCCTCCTCCAGCAATGACTGGTAGCCATGCCTGTCGGCACGAGGATGTCGCCATAGCCCTCTTTACAAGCACAGTGACATCCCTGTCAGATTGCGCTAATGGACTTGGACGTATCTGACCGCTTGAACTTCCCGGGAGGCGGGGCACAGCCATTCCAAATAAACAGTCATGCTCCCTCCTGGCCTGGCTGGCCTGCCGGAGCCTGCCATGCCCCAGCCTCTGTTTCTGCTGCCTCTGTCCATTCCCAGCTGTGGCTGATTAGCTAAGCGGGGAGATGCTGGGAACTAGGAGTAAATGAGGAAAAAACCCCACTTAGATCCTAGAATGGGTTAAACACCAAATATCTTGAGAGTTACCGGCTCTCTCCCCGACTTCTTGGCTCCCTCAGTCTCAGCCTGGGAAGTGACTCTTGGGATTTCAGGACTTCGGGCCAGCAGTGCTCTGGTGTCCATGGCCGTCAGAGCTGCCGCAGCAGGAAGACAGCCACTGACAGAGGGAAGGGGCGGAGTTGGGTTTGCAGGCTGGGCCTGGGCTGACCAGCTCTGGGGCCAGAGCCAAGCTCCTTGGCCTCCCGGCTCCTCCAGCTCAGCTCCCACCTAGGACGAGGCTGTGTGCTTGGCACTGCCTGGGACTCTGGAAATGGGCAGGGGTGTGGTATGGACTAAGCTCCTGGCCCAGGAGAAAAGTCCTCACCGCCACACTTGTCGTCTCTCTTGATGTGATTTAATACTGTTTTCACGTGGACTCTTTGTCGTGAGTTACAGAAATCATAATGCAGGGCTCTTTTGGTTGTAAGGAAATGGTTCTTTTCAGAGCTACTGAATGAGTTACAGAGATGAAAATAAGCTTCGTAGCCTCTGTAGTCCACTGTGAACCCAGTCAGTGTTGTGATGAGGATACATGCTAACAGAGATTGGATTTCTATTTAGTTGATAAAACGCTTAAAGAAGAAAAATTCAGAATTTGATAGTATAATCTGTCAAGTCCATGTTCAGGTTTTCTTTTTTATTTAAAAACAAAACAAAACCTTAAAATGTGTTATGTCCACCTACCAACTCCCTATAAGGAGTATGTGCTGCGAATACATACTAGTAATAAAAAAATACTAAAAGTGAAAAGCCCAGAAAGGAACAAGAAAGTCCCAGCCACCTCGAGGTGTTGTTGCTTTTCCCTTTTTCCTTGCTCTTGTGAGATAATCACAAGGTGACGTAAGACTGGGACATCTGGGAAGAGTTCATTTTCCTGCCCAAATAAGCCCGCAGCCAGACCACCCTACTCAGCTCCAGGAGCCCCGTGTGTCCGCCTGTCTAGCCTAGCTGCGTGTTGTGCCTCCTGCCCCCAGGAAATGCTTTGGCCTGGCCCCCTCAGCCCCCGGCCCGTGAGCGCCCTTGCTGGTGCTGAGCACAGCCGTCTGCATCAGTCTCTAGTCTCTCTGCTGTCCATGCCTGTGTCCTCGGCAGCCACGCCGGGTCTTAGCAGGTATCCGATGAGCGCCACAGGGCAAAGAAGCCAGTGGAGGAACAAGCAAGTGACCTTTATGGGGCATTTGGTGGGAGACAGGCAATGGTGTCATGCACACAGTGGGGGCAACTGTCTACCTTGAGCCTGGTTGTTCGTAGAAACCTGGAGCAGGGCAGCTTGCACTTCCTCTGGGCCCTGTACCCGCTTTGGGGCTGCGTCCTGATGCTCTGCCAGTGACAGTGTGGAAATTCCCCCGGGTCACCGTGTGGCCTGTTTGAGAGGAGTGATTTGCATGATTGGGCATCAGGGCTTCCCAGCTCCTTGCAGGATGGAGCTCCTTTTGCCCTTATTTCTTTTCATCTAGAAAATGTCACCTGACCTTCATCTTCCTGTTTCCTGTTTCATAAAGATACATAAAGGAAGGCAGGATTTTTGTGAATTCAGTGTTCAGTGGCCGTTTGGGCTTTGCTAATAGATAGATACCAGAGTCTGCTCTTGGTGCTCTTGTGTACCAGAGGAAGCCAAGTGGAGGGGGCAGAACAGGAAGGAGGCCATGGAGATATCGGGACAGTTACAGAAGGGCTGGAGGGGGTGGTGATGTGGCCCCGTGAGTAGATCAGCCTCCTAGGCAGCTGGCTGGAGGAGGGTCCTGGTGTATCGAGCCTGCTGCCGCCCATGGCCACTGCAAGGTCCACTCCTCACAGCACCTGGACCATGCCTCAGCACCCCTCTCCTCTCCAGCCCCGCATCTGCCTCTTGTGTCCACGGAATGCCGCGCAGGGCCAATGTTTCCTAACACTGTCCCCTTGGCTCTCCACAGACCCTCACTCTCCCAGGATAGACCCTGCGGTGCCTTGCATGGCCTAGAAGGCAGGTGTGCGTTTTCTGCCATACCCCCAGCCTTCGTATCTTATGTCAGTGTCTCATAAGGGCACCTGCTGCTGTTAGTGTATCAGGTGGGACTCATTGCCAGTGACACAAACCCATCTTGCACAGCCATCAGGCATCTGGGAAGCAGATAGGCTCCAGGTACCAGGCCCCAGCGCCCTCTCCAGACTTGGCTGGACCCACACTGTTTGACAGCCTCTCTGTGGCTTTGCAGCCCCATTTTCTCCTCTTGAGAACCAATCGTTATAGCCCTTATAGCCAACTCATCAACAGCGCTGTCCCAGAACGTGGGTCCCCTTCGTGGGACCAAAGGGGCTTTTCTCCTGAAGGAGTGAGTCCATGGGCAGGCTGGCCATGGGCTTGTTCCTGTGGCTGGGCGGTGATGGGGGCGGTCCACGGAGAAAGTTTTGGTGTTGTCATTAGGTGCCCACTGCCTGGCTTTCCTGTGTCTCCATGCCATCCTCCTCCAGCTCTCCGCACAGTGGACCTCCTTTGGGCTGTCCCATTGTGTACTCACCGGGACAGCGATGTTGCCTCTCAGAGTGAGTTCAGAGCATTGGTGCACAGGTCCAAGGTCAGGAGGGCATCTTTCAGTCAAGGCAGACTGTGTTCTGTGTCCTCCCCTCCCTGGAGTGCCACGGCTCAGGGACCCAGCCACTGCACCCTGCGCACCTGGGGTTTTGTGAGGCCTTTGCCACTGTCTTGCCTTCCTTCCAGCTTAAGGATGAGAGTCACATTGGTGGCCAGGGTCCAGTGTCCTGGGCATGCCCCTGGGACATGGCTCAGAAAGGCCGGCAGCCAGGTAAGGGTGAAGATGACCTCAGGAACAGGGAGCTGGGCCAGTTCTCTTGGGGCACTGCCATCAGAGACCGTGCTCAGCGACTTATGGACACAGCTGGTGTGATGCTGCAGGTGCCAGGCCTGTGATTACAAATTCTTCTGGCTTGCTCTCACCCTTGGCGCCATGCGCACTGGACCCCTTCGCACTGGTCCTGAGAGCCTGTGGCAGTGAGGACCCTCCACACAGCCTGCCCTCCTGGAAGGCTATCACTGTTGCATGTTGGGGGGGGGGCTTCCTTCCCCAAGGTTCTGGTCCCAGCTGCTTTGTCCCCCATGCCACTGAGGCCCACAGTGCATGTCAGGCTCCCCTGGTGTCTGCGTCAAGTCTTGTGTCCTCTTAGCTCAGTGTCTGGGGTCTCATGGAGAAGAGCATCCTGAGCCAGGGTGAGGTTTGGCGTGGTGCAGCGGGAGGCCGCGGTGTGGGTGGTGGCCAGAGGGTGTGGGAATCTGCTTCCTGGGCTGCTCGTGTTCTGAGACCTGCGTGGATCCTTTCTAGGCCTCCAGCAGCCCCTGGAGGGTGGCATTGCTGACCCCTGTTTTATTGGGGAGGAAGCAAACACAGCATTGAAATCTCTCCAGCTAACCACTGAATAACCGATTCACCCTGGCACCGAGTCTAAGGTGTATGCTGTCGGCCTGTTGCCGCACCCTAGGATAAGCCCAGAGCGTTTGCCCCCCACCCTGAGTGGGGTGAAGCAGCTGTGGAGTCACCCTGAGCCTCAAGGGGAGCCCCAGGGCCACTTCACCCACTTCTCCTCCCCCATGTCTCAGAGAGGAGGCTGGTGGCAGTTCTGGGCACCTGTGATTGGCCTTCTGTACAGATAGCTCAAGTGACTGGCCTCCTGCCAGAGGGAACCTGGGTGCTAAACAAGTCAGAGCACTGGAAGAGCGGCACCTATACCCTGCATGGGGTCTCCTGAAGGTGGGGACAGGTTGTTGGCATTGTCTGGCCAGCTGCACCCGATGCCCTCCTGTGTCTCTGGTGGAAGCTGCCCACTGGGGGCCTGGGTCCCTGGAGGTCTGGCTTGCTGTAGCACCCGCAAACCCTGCCTGAGGCCCCTAGCTGCTGAAATCTGACACGTGGAACTAAGTCTGTCTCATTGCTTCCTGGAGGAGCACTGGTTGGACCGCACATACCAGCTGCAGAGAGCTAGGACGCCCAGCTGTGACTCAGTTTCCGGGAGGCAGGTTTTCCCTGTGCCCAGGGGCCCTCTGCTTTCACCATCCCGGAAGGCCAGAGGGAGGGTGTGACTCTGAGCAGCAAGTCCTGACGTTGGGTGACATGGATGTAGACTCACCAGGACCTTTGTGCCTGGAGCTCTGGGCTGTTGTTTCCTCTTAGCTGCGGGCTAAAGGTGACGTACAAGTCCTTGAGGGGCCTGGACAATGTGATTTGGCAATGACTAGCTCTCTGTCATGAGGTAGGCATCAGGCCTGGGCCAGAAGACCAGGTGGAAGTGGCCGTGGTGCACCAAATGCCCAGGTGGACAGTGTGCAGGTGCTGTGCAGTCTGCACAGGCGAGTTGGCCTTTGCTGTGAGTCTCAGGATCTTTTCTCCTTCAGGGTGAGCTCTGGCTCAGTGGGCGGTGTGGCTGTGCAGGCAAGACCTGCCTGATAACAAACCAGCTCTGCTATGTCCCAAGGTGGGACTGGGACTGGGGCCACCACACATAGTTCCCCGCTGGCCCAGGGTGCTCAGGAGAGTTTCTGGTCTGCTTTTCAGACAATGCATGCTGACACCAAGTATGCTAGGGGAGTGTCAGAGCTGTGCCGGGGGGTGGGGGGGTGCCAGAGATGTGCCATGTGCAGCCTGAGGAGAGAGATGCCAGCGGAGCTGAGAGAAAGGGAACTCCTGTAACGGAAGGCCGGAAGGCAGGGGCCGGGGCATCAGAGGGTGGTTTGGGATCTTCAGACTGGTAGTAGGATGCTGTTGGAAGGCCAAATGGGGGAGAGAATATCCCACGGGGAGCCTCTGGCTGTGGGGTGCTTTGTGCACAGCCCCAGAGTGCTCTCTGTCCTTCTGGGGTTGGGCCTCCCGAGCTCTCCAGGGCCCCGGGGCTCGAGGATAGAGCACCTGGGCCCATCCTGCTGTCCCTGGCCCCGTCGAGGCCTCCAGCGCTGCCTGTTCGCCATCCTCTGAACCTGGAGTTCAGGTGTGGTGGAGTCTGGCCATCGCCCTCCCAGAGGAGGTGGGCCAGCAGCAGTTGCAGTGCTTGTTCAAACATGGTCCCACCACAGGTTCCTGAATTCCAGGCTGCAAAAGCCAGGGAATGAATGTTCACGACAGTGTTCGAAATAACAAGATCACCCAGCATTTCCTGCTCCCCACACTGGGGGTCGAATGAGGAGGAGATTCTTTTCATCAGGAATTTAGGGAGGCCTGGAGATTAGCTCAGTGACACCATTATCTGCCTTACACCTGCAAGGGCCTGAGTTCAATTCCTGGTGTAACACACACACACACACACACACACACACTCTCTCTCTCTCTCTCTCTCTCTCTCTCTCTCTCCCTCTCACAAAGAGAAAGAGAGAATTTAGGGAAACCTGTGGGCCTGACTCGCACTTAGGTGCAGCCTCAGTGAGTTGACGTCTCTCAGCTTCTTCATCTGAAGAAGGAAGAAGTGTGAGTGAGTGAGCCATTGTGCAGGAAGTGAAACGGCAGGTGTTATGCGGCACCTACTGTGTGTGGTTCAAGGCCAGGTGATGGCGGGGAGAGGGGCGTGGGGCAGGCCAGGGCTCCTGATCCACAGAACACCCTTCTCACGGTGGGTTGGTGCCCGGTCGTGGAGCAGTGCTGAGAACAGTCAGCCTGCTCGGTCTGGAAAGCTGTCTCCGAGGATGCAAGACTGGAAATGGTGCTGAACAGAAAGTGCCTGGCCCCTTGAGAACAGGGCGCCCGGGCCTGGTATGGACAGGAGGGACTTGAAGAGTCCCTTGCCCGACTTGGCCACACCTGCAGCCAGCGCCCAGCCTCTCACAACCTGGCCTCGGAGGGCTCTGCTGCGACCTCTTGCTTCCTCATTAGAGCAAAGCCATGTCTCCTGTGTATGGATAGAGCCTGTGCACCATTTCAGTGGAATATTTGTAATTTCCTCTCTCAAGAAACAAGACAGTAACAAAAATGCCATAAACATTGTTGAAGTTGTCCACAGGCCATGACTTATAAGAATCCAGGGAAAGGGCAAATGAGATGGCGTATTAAAATAAAGACCCTTGCCTGCTTTTGTTTGAAGTTTGGCTGAAATACTTTGTTCTGATGTCTTCTTTAAAAATAAGTTCCAGCCATTCAGAGTTCTGGTGGTTTTTGGTCTTCCCAAAGTATTTGCACAAACTGGTTCTAGTAACATGGAGTCTACGACCACCCTTGCGTCCCCAAGCTGTTGAACAGAGAGAGCACAGCACCCCTTGGCGTGCTGTTCAGCGCAGTGTGTGAGGGTCACCATGGGCATGAACATGAGGCCACGTGCCCAGCCTGTGTGCTCTCGCAGCTAGCTGCCTGGCATGTGTCTTCCTGGCTGTAGCCGAAGCATACAGGCAGTCCACCAAGGCCCAAGGCACAGTGGGCAGCGGGCTTCTGAGGGGATTGCTGTGGCGTGGGTCGGGGGCGCTGAGGCCAGCACAGGCCTCATGAGGGGACAGGGAGGAGGGAAGTGAGGCTCGAGGTGCTGAGAGCCTCTGCTCACAGTGCAGTGGGACGCTGCGCCCTGTGCGTAATCTGCGGGGACGGATAGTGTAGACAGCGCCTTCAGGGAGCAGCAAGCGGGACATGTTTGGGCCCCAAGAGGAAGCTTTGCTGTAGCTCAGGCAGGTGGAGGTGTCCTGGACCAAGCTGGTGGCACCATAGCGGGTCTCCAGGGTATTTAGGGGAGAGACCCACAGTGAAGTGGAAGGCACATTCTGGACAGCCCAGGGCTCTTTCCAGAGTAGCAGGCCAGGTGGCAGAGCCTATGTTGAGGGCAGAAACACCAAACCAAGGCCACCTGCAAACTGGAGCCGGGCTTGGAGCTCAGTACATGAGAAGTGGATGGGGCATCTGCTTGGTGAGTTCTTGGAGGCAGCTTGCCATGAGTCTGACGCTCAGAGGGGTTTGGGATAAGAGGCAGAGGTCTGTGAGGTCTGTGTGGATCCAGCCTTTGCAGTTGAGGCCCCTGGCTATAAAGGATGAGAAACGTTACAAAGCAGGCTGCAGCTGTTTCCAAGTCCAGGGTTGTATTTCTAGCGCTCCCAGGCTCCCAGCCCCCTTTTCCTTCTTGGCTCAGGAGCCTTCCTGGTTCTGAAAGGTGAGGGCGAGCACCCTGGCCTTGGCCTTCCAGGACGGAGGGAGGCATTCCTGGGGAAGCCTGGGAGAAGTTGCACCAGGCTGCCCGGTGCCAGTGCCGGGTAACAGGGAAGGCAGCTACCCCCCAGACCCCCCTGTGGCTACCCTCACCGCCGCTGCTGCTGCTGCTGCCGCCGCCGCTGCTGCTGAGAAACAAACCGGGATGACTGGGCGGAAGGTCAGGAGTTTAAGAGCTTGTTTGATTCAAGACCCGGGTAAGAGACAGGAGGGGAGTGCGCCGGTTTTATATGTGGATCCTGGTATTTTCTTTGAGTTGGGGTGGAGAGTGGAGGGGCAGGGAGGAAAGGCAGGCCGCCAGAGGGCACGCTGCCAAGCAGAGCGCGGCTAATGTGAACCATACGGCGGGCGGGCGGGCAGCAGCGGCAGCCCATCTCCTGGCCAGGCATGATGCAGCCCTTGCAGGCAAGGTGGCCTGGGCAGTGCGGCCACTTAACCCCTCAGGTGCTGAGTGCAAGTGGGGCAGCTCCACGCATGGCCGCTGCTCCCAGTGTCTGCCCTGGACGTGGCTGGTTAGCAGCATCTCTGCTTCCACACACCAGTTGCCCCCAGTGCCCGTCCGAGCTGTGATGGCCAGAACTGTCTCCAGGCAGCCTCAGAGTGTGGGGTGATGTGGGGTCATCACCCCGCTGGACAGCCACTGGCTTCACAGGACAGCCTGGCCTGCACCTTCTGGACTGTGTATGCAGTGCCTCCGGCTGAGCAAGCATGAGGCTTCCATGTGGAGCAGCCAGCAGTGGGGAGAGGGCCTTGCTATGCTGCCCAGGTCACTGGAGCCCGGGACCAGCATCATCGCTGTTTTCTCCACTATTCAGAAGGTAGTGATCTGAGGAAATGTGTCCAGGGGTGTCCACATTAGTGCTGTTCAAACCAAGAGTGAAGGGAGATGAGCTCCATGTATGACCTCAGGACTGGCTGAGTAGACCCGGGGTACTTCACACCCCCAGAACAACTATACTGTCCCCCTGGAAGGACAGCTCAAGGTTTACTCAAACTGCAAGTGCAGAGACTTCCAGCAGTGTTATTCTTGGGCCCTTAGTAAGTATTTTGTGACTTCCGGGTGGAGCACACAGACAAGTCTTAGACTGATACGGATGGATTGGTCTGCTTTACGTAGGATAGCTGCCCCCATGCACCGCGTTTGTGTGACACCCGCCAGAGCCCTGCAAGCCGATTGCTCACTGCGAACAGGGACTGCGTCTAGGGGGAGCGAGATGTAGAATTAGGGAGCTAAACAAGAGTTCTCGTGTCTTTGGCTGTGTAATTGGTGTTCAGCTCTCCAGCGAGCTGGCACTCATCTGTTCCTTGTGTGGCTTTTATGAGAGCAAAAATAGACCCAGAAAAGAGCAACTTTTGTTCTGGCCTCCCGCGCCTCCCTTGTGCCTCACCCAGTTTGGGCCCTGGAGAGCCTGTCTCTGCGCGGGAGGCCTCTGTGTGGGGATCCGAGGGCTGGCCCGGACCTACCCTGCCAGGGAGGCTGAGGGCCCCTCCGGCCCTGGGCTGGCCTGCAGTCACCGAGCGCATCCGTGTGGTGCCTGCGCTTGCCTTCGTGACCTGCGCCCCCCTTGCAGCCTCGCTGGCTTGCATACTGCGCAGCCCCTCACCCCTGCAGCCCCTCACCCCTGCCATCGGGCTGCCCGGGACCCCTCCCAGCTGTTTCTCCTCCTCTCTCCCAGGCTGCAGTCCCTCTCTCCCTGTTCTTGTCTTCTGCCCTCCCCAGAGAGGCATAGAGCCTGCTGCTCAGCTCCTCCCGGGTTGTCTGTGGCCTTCTGCACATTAGCATATCCAAATACTCTTGTCCCTTTTGTGGGGCCTGCCACCTTCCCTGACAATGCGGGGGGAGGGGGGGCCGCAGATGCAGTGCTTCCGCCGCCCTCTTGCCCCCACGGGGAAGCTGTGCAGTGATGCCAATAGCGCCTGGGCTTATCCCCCACACCGCAACGAGTTCCTTCCTCTCATTCCTTTGGCTCTTTTAAGGTAAAGAGAAATCAAGGCCCAAAGAAGTTAGTCTTGTAGTTTAGATGTAGCGATCTGGCTCCAGAGCTCGTGTACACACCACCTGGCCTCCGGGTGTCACTTGTGGCTGTGCAGTGGTCTGTGGCATCCTTGGCGCTGTCCTCTGGTATGGCCTTTCCATGTTTCTGATTTCTCCAGCTACTGTGGCAGGACCCTGCCTACCGGCAGCTCCCAGGCCCTTCCGAGCACGCCTATCTTAGGAGACTTGGGCCTCGAGGGAGGAGAGGTCTGCTGTGGTGTTGGCTCTGCAGCCCACTCCAGAGACAGCGTGTTCTGGAAATGTGGCTGTGCAGAGGTGCGCTCCCTGTGTCAGTGGGAGAGTGGGCGAGACTGGCACCCGGCGGTTCCAGACCCTGTGAACCCAGAAGGAGCTCTGGCCCCCGGCCCAGGCTGCCTGAGGGAACACACTATGCACGGCCTGTGCTGGGAGTGGTGTTCGGCTGGGTCCGTCGTGTCTTCTAAGTGGCCCCTGGGGACCCCTCCTCTGGCCAGTGCCAGGAGGCCTGTGCTCAGAGCTCCCAGAGCCGGCTTCTTAGAGCTATGTCTCCACACATCTCACAGGCCTCTGAGGTGTCCTACTGTAGCCAGGCGGGGGTTCGCCTCATTTCTGGGCTAGTATCCAGTCTCTGCTCTATTGCTGTTGTGTAGCTTGGGGAGAGTAGAGCCCGTGGGTCCCCTGGCACTGCAGTGACAGTGGGATGCAGAGCAGACCATGTGCAGACCTGATTCTGACTGTGCCATTGGCCCGAGTGGTCTCTGTCAGGGGTCGCTGTGGGCATCTCTCACATCTTGAGATGCTGAGACTTCCCCTGGGCCATGCTGCTGCCTGTGGGCCCCTGCTCTCGCTGCTGGTGGGGCTCAGTGAGGCCCTCTGGAGTCAGAGCACCTGGCTGGAGCCTCTGCCCTCTCTCTCTTTGAGCAGAGCTCTGGCCTCTTGGCTGCAGCTCACGGTCTGACCCTGTGACCTGCGTGGAAGGCCCCTGGCCGTTGGTGGGACGCGGTGGTCAGTCCCATCCAGGCCAGCAGTGCGTCTGCCCCAGCCTCCTTCCCACTGCCGGCTGTGGTTCACAGGGAGCCCTTTGAGGGGCTTTTTGATGTGCACCGTGGATGTTTGGCTTGACCAAGTTTGTTTGCTTAAGCATTACTCTTGCCAGTTCATTCGGATCTTCTTTTTCTTTTAAAAATATGCTGCTTGCCAAAGGTTATTTTGGATCTGTTTTTGTTTATCAGGTAGGACTGTTCCAGTGCAATTGAAAGCAGACCCACATGTTGACACACACTGGAGCGGCTTGCCAGGACACATGCACACGCTCACATGTGCAGACGCTCACATGTATGGTGTGGGGGAGAATTGGCCAGTGCCTGCAAAGTCCACAGGCTGGCAATGGACTCTGGGGAAGCACCTCTTTCCCCAGGACGTAAAGCTTGAAGGTTTCTATCCCAAGGTGCTGGCAGTGCGGAATGTTAGGCTGGGAGCATCCAGGGACGGTCACCTGTTGGGGGTCCAGTAGGCATGCCAGGGCGGTGGGGCTGTGGCCAGCCTTCAGGCAGTAACTAGTCACCAGGGCTGGTTGTCAGCCAGGCGAGTGGGAGTGGACTCCCTTCTGCTGCCCTTTCTTGGGGACACAGCTGGGTGCCTTCTGCCAGAAGTCCTGCGGTGGGTTTCTTCAGGAGTGCCTCCATCTGTTTCCACTGGGTGACTGTGGCAGAGCTGGGTCCTTTCTGGAGTGGATTCCCCACCATTCCCTTGGGAGGTGAGGGTCTCACTGGAAGGTTTGTGCAGTGTCTGAGAGGCAGGGCTGTTAGCTGGTGTGTGTTTGAACCAACCTGAGTTTACATAAGTAAAGGGAGTCAATCTGCTTCTGTAACTGGGAAGTCTAGAAGTAAGGGGGAAGTTGAGAAGTAAGGTCCTCCTTTTCCTCTTCTTCCTCCTCTTCCTCCCCCTCCTCCTCTTCTCGTTCTTCTTCCTTTTCTTCTTTTTTTTTGTACTGGGGCTCGAACTCAGGACCTTGTCCTTACCAGGAAGGCGTGATACCACTAAGCTACATCCGCAGTCCTAGGTTGAGATATTCTTACTCAGGTAAGAATAGGCCTGATAATCTGGGGCTTCGGCTATTAGGACTTATTCTCTCCCCTTTTTTGCAGTACTGGGGATTTAACCCAGGGTGTTCACATGAGCTACGTCCTCAGCCATTTATTTATTTTGAAACATGATCCTGCTAAGTCACTAAATTGTCCAGGCTGAGCTCAAATTTATGATCCTCCTGCCTCAGCTTCCCCAAGTGCTGACTCCCAGGCCTGACTTCAGTTTCCCTGTGTACAATCTCAGCCTGTGCTGTTCTCTGGCCCTGGGCAGCTGCCTCCTGAGGTGCCCTGGGCAGCCCCAGCTGGGCTGCTGCTCAGTTCCTCTTGCCCCACAATGCTGTGTAGCACCAGGTCTCGGCCTCAGGTGGGGTGCACCTGATGAGGGGTGTTTAGCAGTCTCTCCAGGGCTTGGGGCTGGGCTTGGTGGAGGCTCACATGGATCTTTCGCACTGGAGCAGAATGGGGTGCTTGGGTGTGGTGGCATCTGTGTGAAGCTGTTGTTAGCCCTTGTGTCACCTCATCTGCCTCTGGTGTTAGGTGAGCCAGTGTGTTCTCAGTGGGACTTGGGGAGCAGCTTCAGCTCCATCCTCATGCAGCTGGAAGGAAGGAGGAGATCACATGTCAGCACCGAGACACTTTCCCCCAACCTTAGCCCTCCCAAGGACAGCACAGGGCCCCACGTCAGCTCCCAGCCTGTGTGTGGACACGGCCACATCATAGGCCATGTGATGCCGCTGTCCCTGCCACCCACACAGCATGGACATCTTTTCCCTTCAGTAGAGATCAAATTGCCATGATGCTGATTGTAAAGCACAGAAGTAATTGTGTTATCTGTATTGGGGAATCTTTTTAAAATGTATTTTATACTCCCTCATTTCCTCGAACTGTTCTTCCTAGGATAATGCTTATAAGTTCACCTTTCCTGGTGACTTAGCTTATTTTGATGAGCTGGTTGGTTCTGTGTGATCAGGGCTATAGAAACATGTGGTCCACATGCTTCTCCGCTGAGTGGCTGCAGAGAAGCTGGCCAGGAGGTCCTGGTGGTGCAGTCGGTGGGGTGGGACACTGGTCAAGTCACTAGGGCCTTTCCTCAAAGTCCCGGATGTGAGCACAGGGCCTGCTGGGCTTTTGGGCTTGGAGAGCTGCCCGAGGTAGGGAGCACACGGAAGGGTGGAGGTGGCAGGAAGGATCCCTGCCCCGTGTGTGAGTGAGGAGCTGGCTGGGCCCGGGCAGGGGCTTGTACTGCTGCGCCGTAGGTTGTGTTGGGAGAGAATGAGCGTGGCCTGTGACCAGGAGGCTTCATGATGGCTGTGTCTGAGGCAGAGCAGGAAGCAGGCCGGGTGTGGCGAAGGGGACAGTGCTGCTGCGGAGCTGTGGGACCTTGGTCCCTGAGGGCCTGGCACACTGACGGTGTGGGGTGCAGAAGCCCCTGCTTCTTGAAAAGATGTCCCGGCTGAAGGGGACAAACCGGCAATGGAAGGACTGGCCAGAGAGACAGCAGGCCCCTCCCGTCCACCCCACCCTAGCTCCTTAGTATGATGCAGGTTGATTGCCCAGTCTGCTGTGCTGGGTCTGCCTCTGTCCAGCCCGTGCCTCCCCACACTCCCGCCCACAGCCAGCTTCTTCCTCGTCCTGCCCGTCTGTCCCCACACCAGCTCCAGCATCCTGGAGCCGCCTGCCCTCACCCCTCGGCCGCCCTTGCCCAGCTGATCCCGCTTGTACAGCACACTGTGGCCTCCTGGGAGGCTTTGACAGCAGTTTAACTTCCTAAAGAAGGAATTCGATAATACCTGTAAACACATGAGCCTGCTCTGCTTGTTAGATGGCTTTCTCTCTGGAGTGTGGTATAAATACTTCTCCCACAGAAGTCTGTAGCCATAAATATGTATGATGATGTTTCGTGTTTCAAAGCTGTACATAAATGGCAGCGTTCTCCACACACGCCGTTCCGGCCTTGCTTTTCTCTTTCAACGCTGTTTCCAGGTTTATCTGTACAGTACGTGCAATCCTTGTCCATGAGTTTTCCTGCCGTATGGTGTTCTGTAGATGATCTGGCTGTAGTTCATTTATGCATCTTTTTTGGGATGGACGGATACAGGGGACTCCAGCACCCTCCCTTGTGACTTGAGTTCAGTGTCTGTCCCTGTTGGTGCCACTGTACTCTCCTGTAGACAGAGCTTGCTCCAGGAGGGCAGGGAGTCAAGATCCACCCCTTAGATGCTTCCTTTAGGGAGGAGCATCTATCAATTTGGGATCTTCCTCATGGGAGATTTGTTCCGTTTATTACTTCGTATCCCACTTATCATAGACCACGGGAACGCAGTTTGTACTTTAGATTGTACTGCATTATTTTGCCTCCTGAGTGTTGCAGCCTTGACGACTGGGTGATCACTCAGGCTTGGTCCTGTGTCCCCTGGCACTAGGAGGTGCTCTGGGCTTGTCTTATGTTTCCCTGTCTGGCCTAGACCCAGCCTTTCCTCCAGGGAGTCCAGCTGTCTTTACGGGAGAAGCTGGCACTGCTCACTGATTGCCTCGGGTAGGAGATACAGCGAGCCCCCCTCCCCCACCCTGCAGTGACAGGGCAGGTGTATCCACCAGTGGGCCACGTCCACACTGATATCTCATCCCAGCCTGAGTCCCTGCTTGTTTGTTACCTCTGATAGCGAGAAGCCCATTCCCACGTCCTGCTGCGGAATTCTTAGCAGAGGTGGTTTTTGATGTTCCCATTCAGGCAGACACGTGAAAGAAGGAACCCCAAAAGCTACTGTGGCAAGTCTCTTGGTGACTGTGGCCTTCACCTTGGAGTGTGGCCTGGGCATCTTCTTCTGGCAGGCTGTGGAAGAGAGGCTCAGAAGGAAAAGTCGCCATCATGCGGTGCCTGGGCACGGGAGAGAGGAGACCCTGGGGGCCGTGCCAGCCAGGTGGATGAATTAGCAATAGTCAGGAGGCTGAAGAGGGGTGGGGACCACGGCAGCTACACCTCGCTCCTTGTTATCCATGGCTTCCTCAAGGCCTCTGTGTGCGGGAGACAAGGCTGGCTGTAGCTGGAAGGAGAACAGAGTGAGGTGGAAAGCTATGGGCTGAGAAGCTCCAGAGCCCACTGTCCCGGGCCAGGTGGGAGGGGTTCTCTGCAACAGCCTGTGTGCCAGGGACATCCACGGGTCCTTGAGAACATGTCCTTCTAGGGTACAGCGAGAGTGCCACACCTGTAGTGAGTAACTTGAACTTGTTAATTGTTTAAAGTGTAGTAACACAGTGTCATGCTAGGAACAAAATCCATGTGATGTAGAAGAGGTTAGGCGTTTTTCTTCCCACGATAGCATCATCCTGGCTTTGCCTGTACAAACCCAGGCGCCTCAGTCCACCCCCCATCACTGTGTACCCCCCATCACTGTGTACAGCAACACTGTTCTATGCCTTGTTTTCTAACCTGAGTTTTTCCCCACTAGAGATGCATGGAGGATATTCTTGTGTGAGAACAGATCGAGTTGCCTTTTTCCCTCTCCTTTTTAAAATTTTTTTTGAGATAGGCTCTCTCTTTTGTAGTTCAGGCTGGCCCTGAGCTCACTATGTGGCACTGGCGAGCCTGGAACTCCTCCTGCCTCTGCCTACCGGAGTGCTGGGATTACGGGCGTGAGTTACCACATGTGGCACTGTGGCATGTGGTACTGATTGTGGGTGGGTGTGAGTCACCATGCCCGGCATTGTTGTATGTAGTTACCAGGAATCAAACCTGGGCCCTTGCGCTTGCAGGACAGGCACCGGAACCACTGAGCTAAATCCCCAGCCCTACAATTTTAACTTTTACATTTAGGACTGTATTCCGTCCCAAATTCATATTTTATATGGTATAAAAAAAAACTAAAATTAAAAAAAAAAAATATATATATATATATATATGTCTATGCAATTGTTTCCGTACCTTTTATTGAAAAAATTTGCCTTTCCCCATTGAATTGCTTTAGCATTTAAAAAAATCAGATGACTGAACACACGTCTGTTTCTGGACTCTGTTCTGTGCTGTTGATCTGTCTACTTTCATTTTGATCTCATGCTGCCTGATTTTAAACCTCTGTACACCACAGCACTTTATATAAATTCTGAAATGAGGCAGTATGAGTCTCACTTTGTGCTTTTTACATATTGCTTTGGAACTTCCAGATCTTGTGCATCTGTATAAATTTTCAAATCACAGTAATTAAAAAAAGTGTGTTGGGCTTTTGGCGTTGGGAGCATCCGCAGAGCCCTGGTGACTGGTGACACCAGCCCTGCGTGCCCTTCTGTGGACATGGTGTAGCTTTCCGCTGATGAGAGCTGTTTCTCTCAGTAATGCTTTGCAGTTTATACATCACTTACTAAATTTGCGTTTTTATTTTATTATTTGATCCTGTGGAAATCGTTTTCACGTGGTAGTTACTTGTGCTACTGTGTAAAGATACAACTGATTATGTATTTTGATCATATATTGCTGTTTTTTTTCCTCTAAAAACTCATATGAAATTCAGATACCATCGTAACACTGGAAGACCTGGGACCTTTAAGAGGTGTTAAAAACTAGTTTTCGGCACCTGTCTTGAAAGCACAAGGGCCCGGGTTTGATTCCCGGGAACCACATAACAGTACTAGGTGTGGAGACTCACCCCAGCAGCAATCAGCACCACATACCACAGTGCCAGGAGTGGTGGCTCACGCCTGTAATCCCAGCACTTGGGAGACAGAGGCAGGAGGATTGCTGTGATGTGAGTTTGAGGCTGAGCTCAGGGCCAGCCTGAACTACAAAGCGAGACCCTGTCTCAAAAAACCTTAAAAAAAAGAATATATATATATATATATCCTAGTAGCCTTTTATATTTTTTTAGAATCTGTGGTGCTATCCTAGTTCTCTCTCTGCCTCTGTCTCTGTCTCCTCCACTAAGGATTGAACCCTAGGTCTGTGCCCTGAGCTATGAGTCCTGCACCTCCTTTCTTGTGAAACAGGGTCAAACTTGTGATCCTTCTGCCCAAACCTACCAGAGTGCTGGATTTAAAAGCTTGTGCCACCTAACTCTTTTTGACCACTTTATTTTTTTTTAATTTTATTTTTTTTAGGTTTTTTGAGACAGGGTCTCACTTTGTGGTTCAGGCTGGCCCTGAGCTCAGCCTCAAACTCACATCACAATCCTCCTGCCTCTGCCTCCCGAGTGCTGGGATTACAGGGGTGAGCCACCACGCCCGGCACTGTGGTATGTGGTACTGGTTGCTGCTGGGCGTGAGTCTCCACACCCAGTGTAGGTATGAGGTTACCAGGGATCAAACCCGGACCCTTGCACTTGCAAGACAGGCGCGGGAACCATTGAGCTAAATCGCCGGCCTATTGACCACTTTATTTCTAATGTAGATAATTTTTGTTTCTCCTCTTTTTGTGGTCGATCTACGGTAATTATCGATTTCCTTAATCTTTCCAAATAACTAACTTTTGGTTTTGTTGATCTTTTTTTCTCTCACCCATTGATTTTTAAAGAATTCATATTTTCCCTTACATTTTGGGATTACTCAGGAGTTTAGCTTCTTGAGATGAGACTTAGATAAGTAATTGTTGCACTCACTGTGTAGCCTAAGCTAGCTTTGAATTTGAAGAGATCTTCTTGCCTCAGCCTCCTGAGTGCTGGGATTAAAGGTGTGTGCCACCACACCTGGCTTCTGATGTGTACATTTACAACTAAGTTTTCCTGTAAGTCTCATCCCACTGACTTGGCATTGTTTTGATCCTTTAATTAAAACTATTGACAGTGTTTGTTACCCTGTGATTGATTATAAGACTGTTGCTTCGTTTCCAAACATTTAAAGCTTTTCTGATTATATTTGTTTTTGGCTTACACTTTGATCCCTCTGTGGTCTGAGAACAAACACTATACTTGAGTGCGCTGGTAATTATTTCATGGTCATCCTGTGAATTATACTAAAACTGCAGATGACAGCAGGTGGCGATGGCCAAGGGGAGGGGTGTGGAAGGTGTGTGGAGACCCAGTTCAGAGAAGGGAGCTCCCTGAGAGGTCCTTCCCCTTTCCAGCTCTCTCTGTCCTCTGCCAGCCTCCTTTGCACATCCCCGTAGGATCCGATCCACACCCAAGTTTCAGAGCCGGAAGTGCCTCTTCTGCTTCCTACTTGTGACCTTGAGCAAGTGACTTCATCTTTCTGGGCTCTGATGTTGTTGGAGAATTACATTTTATATATTGTATACTACATGTATATTATATGTTAAGTCACACAGAGAGATCATCTTTTGCATGGTTCCCAGCCTTGTAAACGGCAGAAGTTTTTGTTGTAGCAGCACGCCGAGTTCTCAGGAAGCCGGTGCTCACGGGGGCACTGCGCCTCCCTCGGGGCTGCGGTCACAGCCTGTGTCGTGCCGTCAGTGGGAAGGCTGCCTCCTGCCCATGGCTGGGCACATGGAACACAGTTTGCTGATGCCATCAGGGCTGCATTAGGAGTGAGTACAGGGAGCGCGCATCTTCTTGGAGTTTGTTCTGGGAGGAGAAACTTAGAGCAGACAAGGAGATTAAGCCCTGTCATCCTAATAGTTCACAGATGTCAGCTGTCAAGTCTCTAGGAAGGACCAGTCAACTCTGCCAGGCCCGGAGCAGGAAAGCCTTCAGCAGCAGTGCTGTGTGCCTCTACCTCCCGGAGTGGGTGGCAGGAGCCTGTCCCTAAGTCAGAGCGCACAAGAGAGCCAAGGGCAAGGGGTTCCCCAAGTGGGACCTGGTGGCTTGGTGGAGACCCAGTGGGGGGCTCCTGGAAGACACACGGGTGCTCCCTAAGAGGAGACAGACCATGAACGGAGCGCTCTCATCAGAGGGAGAGGTGCGTGCAAAGCCTGGAGGGGCAGAATAGCAAGGCCTATGTGTCTGAATCATACAACAGAAGCAGAAACACAGCCAGCCAGCCTCCCGCCCCCTCAAGGTGGTGGGGAATCCACCCCGGCACACCTCCAGCCTCTGCTATGTGCACAGTGCTGGGACGATGGCTATGCCCCTGCTGGCACCTGCCTGGTATGGGCCTGCTGAGGGCTCCATGTGGGGGGATCATCCAGGGCTGATGTTCTGTAAGGTCCTATAGACTTTGATGACACAGGGTACTGACTCGCCAGCCTCAGCGAGCTCCTGCAGACCAGGCTGCTTCCTATGTGGCCCTGGCGGCCGTGCTATGGCCCTCGGTGCCGCCCCAGGTCTTGGCCAAGCACGGGAGCTGGGGGAGGGTGGTGCCTGGGGTCTAGGCAGGAAGGGAAGCAAGTTCAAATCTGTCACCTGTTTGTAGTTTTCATAATTTTTGATTTGGCATTTTGATCAGTCTGGTTTTGGTCAAGGAAATGCATCCGTATCTCATAACAGGAAACCCCTTTTGTGATCTTTACTTCAAGGCATTTTTCTCTCTATTTCCCCCTACCTTTTTTTTTCTCTTGGCAAAAATACAGACCTAATATGATGTGCGTCTTATTAAAAGTTCAGCATAATTTATTGCCATTGGTTTGTTTACAAAATAAACAATTCCAAACTGTATAACATGGCCTTCCGACAGTCTCTGCTCTTTTCCTAGGGGCTGGGATTGGGTGGGGAAAAGACCAAAGCC
>PVIR01009294.1:0-53893 GCA_004026965.1 Petromus typicus | reverse complement strand
GGCAGGGCGTGTGCAGGTCACAGACAGGTGCAGGTGGGGTGTGCAGAAAGCAAGCAGGGTCGAGTGGCCCCGGCCACCTGCTCAGGGCTTGTCATGCTGCACAAGTCACAGGTGTGCAAACTGCCCAGGTGTCACCGTGGGTTTTGAGTACAGCTGTCCTGACCTCCGACCCATCTCAAGTAGGAGTTGAGCTGTGGGGTGTGTGAGCCCTCTGGGGACAGGAGGGTGGTGTCTGGCCAGGGACCAGAGCCTAGACTGGCACCTGGGGCTCCTCTTCTGCTCCTCCCTCTTCCTGTCCTGACTCCCAGGTATGGAGAACAGAGATGTTCTGGAGGAATCACGCACATACACACACGCACGTGCACACACACACACACACACACACACACACACACACACACACACAGAAGCAGTAATGAGCAAGCCTACAATTCTATTCCCAGAGCTGCTCCCTTATTCCCAGAGTCGCAACTGTCACCAGACCGTCATCGCCATCTGTTCAAGCCAAGAGTCCTGAATCTTTGACCCTTATCCATGCCCCAGCTGAAATGCAGTGACACGTGTCCCCTGGTGTAGCAGGAACAGAGGTCAATGAACATTAGTAAGCGGAGCCATATCATGAGCTGTGGCGCTGGTCTTCCAGCGGTCCCACAGTGCTGGGCTCATCTTACATTCAGCCGTCTCCCTGGGCTCCTTTTTTTTGGTTTTGTTTGTTTGACACAGCAGTTTGGCTACCCCATGACTGCATTCCCACCGTGGGGAGCACACGCTTAGGTGGTTTTTTTTTTTTTTTAATCTTTATTGGTACATTAAATATACACATCATGATTGCACTCCATAATGGGGATTTGTACCAGTATAAGACACAACTTAATTCTCATTTTTTCCCATAGCCCTACCCACCCTACCCCCCATATACATAAAATTTGTTTCCTTACTTTTTGAGCACACGCTTAGGTTTACAGGGACTAAAACCAGATTATACCTCAAGTTCTGGTGAGGTTCGTAGATATTCCACTGGCCCAAGTGTCACGGTTTGGATCCATGAAATAGGTGGTTTCTCTACCGCTCCTGCAACAGCCCCAGGCTGTTTCCAAGGCAGTGGTACATCAAAGCTTTCTGCCCGACAAGGTTGGTCCTTCCCCTCAAAGGATTTTTCTGCTTTCCGTATCTGTCATGTAGCCTCTGAAATACCTGACCCATATTCCCTCCTGAGAAGGTGATGCTCAGACTACTGATGTTTAACGGTCCTCTGTCCTGGTGTCTCAGGGGCCCCATGATTGTCGGACTCACGTCCTGCACACAGACAGACAGGAGGACATCTTCCTATCAATTGTTCCCATTTCAAGGCTGTGTATTCTGCTGGCTGAACTCAGAATATACTGGCCCAGATGCAGAGTTACATGACCCAATATTAACCAACATCAGCTCCCGTATGGAGATGCATTTTTCTCAGCTCATGTCTTCTCAGAAAATCATATATGATTAGTCAGTCACATTTGGTGAGTTGGAAAAGTGAGGCTCAGAGAGCCCAAGCCACTCACCAGGGTCACACAGCAAACACTTCAAGGCTCTTTGGATCCCACGGACTGTCTACATCCCACAGCAGGAAGATCACATTTATTTGCCTCCCTTGAGCTTTATCACTGAATACAGAGGGCGCGCCGGGACAGTACCAGCAGCAAGGCTGAGCTTCAGGGCACACGAAATAGCCCATTCTTTCAACTTTAGAGAAACAGCCTAAAGCCAGTGGGTGGAAGAAAAATATTCCACACCCAATCTGGGGACTCCTCTGGAACACTAAGCCATTCTAGGTACAGAAATGCAGTTTTAGGCCGGGGATATAGCTCAGTGGTTTCGCTGCCTGTCTTGCAAGCGCAAGGGCTCAGGTTCGATCCCCGGTAACCACATAACAATACTGGGCGTGGAGACTCACCCCAGCAGCAATCATTACCACATACCACAATGCCAGGCGTGGTGGCTCATACCTGTCATCCCAGCACTCAGGAGGCAGAGGCGGGAGGATTGCTGTGATGTGAGTTTGAGGGTGAGCTCAGGGCCAGCCTGAACTACAAAGTGAGACCCTGTCTCAAAAAACCTGAAAAAAAAAAAAAAAGAAAGAAATGCAGTTTTCCGGGAACTCCACTCATAATTACAGTAGCTGACATTTACTGATCACTGTACAGCGTTTGAGACACTGTGGTGATTTCATTGAATACGTGGTTTTTGCAGAATTTTCAAAATCTCATGAAGAAAGTACTTATCGCCCCTATTTTGCAAATGAGGCAAGTGAAAAATGGAATCGTTAATTTTTTGCTTACAGTAGCTACCTAGTATACTATTACCCCTTTCCGTTTCTGTCTCTCCCTGTCTGTGTCTCTCTGTCCTCTCCTTAGGTCTCTCCCTCTTTTTCTATTTCTCCCTTCCTTCTCTCCCTCTCCTTTTGAAAATTTTGTTTTGTTTCATTTTGTTTGAGACAGGATTTTCCTTTGTAGTTCAGGCTGGCCTTAAACTATGTAGCTCAGGCTAGCCTTGAACTCATGACAATCCTCCTGCCTCAGCCTTCTGAGTGCTGGGATTACAGGTATGTGCCACCCCACCTGGTGGTACTTCTGAAATTCTACAAATACTATACTTTTTGGTATTGTCTCACACGTCTTTAAAACTCTATTGATTTTTAATTTTTTATTTTGTTTAGATTCTTTCTACTGTTCCCGATCTATCTTCAAGTCCATTGCTTTTCTCCTTTTTGCTATGGATCCTCTCTAGGCTACATTTTATTTCAATTATTTTAATTTTCATTTCCCACAACTTTCCAGTTAGTTCTTCTTTCATCTTCCTGGTCTTTGATGAGACTTTCAAGCTCGCCGTTCATTTCAAGAGCATCTACGCTTACTTCTTAGAGCATGGTTATAATAGCTGCCCTTGCCTCTTCAATCATTTTAACCTTCGTGTCATCTTGCGTTTAGCATCTGTTGCTTTTCTTGTCCTCTACATATTGATATTTTTTCTCTTTTTTCATATGCCATGTGGTTTTGGACTGTATCCTGAACACTTTGAATATGACACTGTGAGAACATATGTCATGTTTCAATTCTAAAGTGAATTTTGGATTTTGTTCAACTTCAGCGTAACAGGCAAGAAAATCTGCTCTGGCCACGGTCTGTCAGGCTTCCTCTGATCCAGGCCCCCACTAGCACCTTCCAAAGCCCTCCTGGCATCTTCGCAACCGCACATGGCTCCTGACCTGAGCACGTCGGTGGGGTGCGGTTCGTTTGCTCATCGCCGCCTTCTTTGTGGCCCCAGAGGTGCTGGTGACTTTCACATCCCACACCCCTCCCTGAGAGCAGCTTCCTGCTTCTAAACATGCCATGAGTGCTGCAGCCGAGGGCCATCCGACAGAAAGGCAGCTCCTCAAAACCTGACACCCTGTCCTGTCCACCTTAGTCACTGGATCTGGCACTGTGTGATGGCTGACCCTTCCCCAAAGTCCAAACGACCGACCGTGAAAGGTCAATGTTTTGAACCAAATCAGGACATCAAGGCAGCCAGGACAGTGCCAGTGCGTTCAGGGGGGTGGCTCCAGAACTGCTCCTGTAAGTGACAACGGTGTGTTGGAAGTGAAGGGAGGATTTGGCAGGGGATGAGTCACTAGGCACCCCCAGGCCCCAGCCACTTGCAGACCCCTAGCGATCACCCACCTCCTGTAAGACAGTCAGCCAGCCCTACACCCCCGCCTTACCCACTGAGCAGGAGACGGTAGCAAGACTTGAACTAGTTGTGTACTGTAGTCAATTTTTAAAATGTAAACATTTACTGTATGTTTTTATCACACAGCAGCATCTGCAGGCAGGAGACATTGTAGGAAGAATGTCGAGAGCTACTGCAGTAGGCAAGGGGGCTGGCATGTCACAGTTGGGATTGTAACCCGGCAGGCTCCTCCAGGAGTGGCAGACATCTCCAGACTTGGACAAGGAGAACCAGGCTGAGACAGAGCCACAAAACAGGAGGAAAAGATGTCACCAGACAGCAGGGGCGCACTGGCCAAGAGAAGGGTTGGGACAAGGTGCCAAGTGTGTCCTTGTGGGAGGCTGACTGCTACCTGCACATGGAATAGGGCTCATGACAAAGCTCACAGCCTCACCCTACACTGCTGGACGTGGGCTGAGGTGGCAGAAGGAGACCTGCAAGGGCACCCGTGGCCCTGAGCACAGCACCATCCCTGTTCTCAGTGGGGGCAGGATCGCTGAGCCCTACCTGGGACACATGGTAACCAGGCCTCTGTGAGGTGAGGTCCTCAGTCCCTGTTGGGCTCACTGGCTGCAGCATTTACTGGGGCACATCCCCTCAGATACTCGGCCGTCATTGTAAGTCCAATGTTTGTCCGCAGAAGGAAAGGAGACACTTAGGAATGAGCTCCAGGAGGGAGAACAGCCTGGGAGGAATGAACCACGGAGTTATCTTCCAACAGCTCCTTTATTATGGAGCCAATACAAAGTAGCAATGCATAGGGGTAAAAACAGAAGAGGTGGTGGGGGCAGTTCCTGGGACAGGCCTTGCATTTTTCCTGATTTCTATCCCAGTGTTTGTTTACCGATCTCGTTTACAAGATTCAGTACTGCTAAACTTAACAAGATGCCCAGGGAACATCCTGTGAACTGGTGATAATCAGGAGTTCTGCATAAGGAGCTCTGCAGCAGCTCTGCTTAACTGGTACTCCTAGGAAACTGCTAAACGGCTACCTTTTCTCCCTACACAAGGAGAGATTTGGAGAAAGAGTAAAGTTAAAGGCTTCTGTTCCTCTGTCTTTGTCTCAGTTGTTGGTGCTGAGGCTCCCGGGGTGGGGTGGGGTGGGTTTTAGGTCAGCACTGGGACTGTGAGCACACTCCAAGTGACCTCACCAGCAACGGCTGACCCCAAACAGGAAGAGGTAATGCGGCGGGTCCTTCCTGAAGACGACAGGACCACTGGGCCTGGAAGAGGCAAAGAGAAATTTGAGGGGACACCAAGACCCAAGGCACTTGCAGACACCTAGCGATCACACACTTCTTGTAGGATGGTTGGCCTGACTAGGCCCAGCCCTACACCCCCTCCTCACCCACTGAGCAGGAGGAGACAGGAGCAAGACTTGAACTAGGGATGGTCTGGGGTTAGACTTCCAGGGAGCATATGTATGTGCACGCATGCACATGCGTGTGAGTGTGTGTGTGTGTGTGTGTGTGTGTGTGTGTACGCGCTTGCATGCATGCACTTGCTAACTCCTTTGGAATAAGTCAGAGAGGAGGAGTGTTCTCCCAAGTTGCTCTCACCGGCTTGAAAATTCTTCAAGTTTCTTGCTGTGGGAAATCTTTTGTTCTTCTCCTAGTATTGTGTATATCAAAAAACTTTTTCTTGATTACAACAGCCTCTCAGTTAACCTACCACACAAGGTGGAATACTCATAACAAAGAAAAAGAGAAGCTGGACCCAGTGGTGCAAGCCTGTGAACCCAGCACACAAGAGGCTGAGGCAAGAGGGTCGGTGCAAGTTCAAGGCCAGCTTGGGCAACTTTGGTGAGTTCAAGGTCAGCTTGAACTACATAGTGAGACCCTGTCTCAAACTTCAGGGAAAAAAGAGAAAGAGAAGCAGACCAAGTTCCTATAATGCCACACTCCGGGAGGCTGAGGTTCCCAAATTTGTGCCCAGACTGGGCAACTGAGCAACTTAGGGAGACGTTGTCTCGAAAAAAACAAAAAGTTGGGAAGTAGCTCAGTAAAAGGGCAGACTAATCCTAAGTACCAAGGGAGGAGAGAAAGAGAGAGAGAGCAGTATGGTTGATTTCTCTGGGTACAGACCTCTGGATCTGGATCTAGATATATAATATCACTTGGTATGTGTTAGAAAAGTTGCAATGTTATAAGCTACCTAACCTTACAATATGACTCTCCGGTGTCGACAAAGACTCTTTACTCAAACCCCCGTACCGGGTTCTGTTCCCTTTTACTGTGAAGGCCATATCTCTTAAAACTCAGGCCCCACCTTTCTATAAACGCCCAAACTCAGGAGGGATGATGTAGCAGTCATCCCCTCCCCTAGGAACTCAGGCCAGCCACTCAGGCCCGTTACCTTTAAACTCACCTATCAAGGAGAATCCCTCTGTTTGAGCTGTGCACGCAAATCCAGCCCCTATAAATCACTGACCCCCTCCCCCACGCTCTTTCTCTCTCCGTTCTCTCTCTCCCTGGTCTCCTCTCCATTCCTTCTCTTTTCATTCTCTGTCTCTCTTCTTTTTCTTTCTCCTCTCTGCACGTCTCTTTCTCTCTCTTTTTCCTCTCCTTCCTTCTGTCTGTCTGTCTGTCCGTCTGTCTCTCTCTCCTTCCTTTGCCATCCCTGGCTCTGGAGACTCCCTTTAATAAAATCTCCTGTCAGGTTGCCTGGTGTGTGGCGTGGCCATTGAGCATCGTCGGGGTTTCCCTTTTCCTGCTTTAACAGTATGATCTGTTTCTCTGCCAGGCCAGGCTTGATGTCAAAATACAAGCAGCACAGAATCCTATTTCTTTTCCACAGGCCTTCTCCAAGTGGTATTCAGCCTGGAAGTTTTCCCAGCACAGATCTACAGAGAAGAAAACTTTTCCCCAAGACAGATGAGATGGTCGGGTGGAGGGGCCTTGGCATTCTGCTGGGCAGAGCCTGCACCTCAGCATCCTGGCTGCACAGATGGGACAGCAGAGAGTAGAAAGTCAGTGTGTGGGCACAAGATAAGCCCTTCCCAGCCCACCTGGTCAGCGTTGCTCCACAGTCTGTGCCGAGCCTAAAGGTGAATCCGAGGGATGTGCCTTATTCATCCATCTTTGTCCATTTGTGTGAAGTTCACAAGCCAGCAAAGCTGTTAATGGGGACATTTGTGCATATTTGCCCAAATTGAAGCAGTTTGTTTCCTGAGCTGGGAAGTTTCTGGGCCTGGGAGGGGTAAGCGGATTCTGTAGCATCTCTGGATGACATGGTATTTTGGTTTATATCTGGAGGACCCGAAGAGCCTCACATGCTCACAGGTGGGGCTTTGGGGAGAAGATTGGATCATAGGGGCTTGATACTGGCCAGAGGATTAGTTCCTAGCTGGCTGTGATGTTGGGAGGTGAAGCCTGGTGGGAGGAGGTGAGTCACTGTGGGCGGGGCCTGGAAAGCTTTAGAGCCTTCCCGCTTCCTGCTGCCCTGCCATGAGCTGCTTCTCCCCTGCAGTGACCCTCTGTCATGCCACCCTGCCTCAGAGCTAAGCAATTATGGGATGAAACCTCTGCATACTCTGAGCCAAATAAACCTTTTTTTTTTTTTTTTAGGTTTTTTGAGACAGGGTCTCTCTTTGTGGTTCAGGCTGGCCCTGAGCTCAGCCTCAAACTGACATCACAGCAATCCTCCTGCCTCTGCCTCCCGAGTGCTGGGATTACAGGCGTGAGCCACCACGCTTAGCACTGTGGTATGTGGTACTGGTTGCTGCTGGGCGTGAGTCTCCAGGCCCAGTATGGTATGTGGTTACTGGGGATTGAACTCAGGTCCTTGAACTTGCAAGACAGGCGCCAGAACCACTGAGCTAACTCCCCAGCCCCAAATAAACCTTTTTTTTAAAACTCGTGGTTATGGGATATTTTGTCTCAGCAACAACAAAGACACAATTAAGACACGTAAGGTATAGACGACACGGGTCTCCCGGGGTGCAGCAAGCTCCATGGGAATGGGAGCTGTGGTCAGAGCTGTGACTCACCTTCCAGTGAGCTCATTTAGGGGACACTTCCTGGCAGCAATCAGGGCACTGGCACAGAACAGGTCTGCGTGATTGAGACAGCCGCAGTCTACATGGCACTGGTGCGTGTTGCCACTGACACCTAGAAAAGGTGAAGAACAGATGCCCCAACACCCTAAGGTGTCACAGGGGGAGCGGGGCTGTGTACCTGGAGTCCCCATAAACAAACACCAAGATGGCAATCTGAAAGGTCATGCTGGAGTTGGGGAGAGAATATTTGTGATTATAGCTTAGTTTTCATGGAAGGGGCTTATAGAAAACTGGAAAGAATGTGGCTGAAAAGCCTACCTACTGCAAATAGGAGAGTTTTCTTTAAAAAGGGCTTTAAAATAATGTTTGCCTCAGTTTCTGATTGCTGCTATAACAAATGACCTCAAACTAAGCAGCTTAAGGTGACAAAGATATTTTACTTTACTGTCTTGAAAGTCTGCAGTCTGAAATGAGGCTTGAAAATCAAAGTATCAACCTGGATAGAAGGGCGCATTACTGTAATCTCAGCATTCAGGAGGCTGAGGTAGGAGGCTCATAAACTCAAGTCCAGACTGGGAAACTTAGTGGGATCTTGTCTCAGAATAAAAGAGACTGTGATATAGCTCAGTGTGAAGGCCCTGGGTTTAATTCCCAGTAACACACACGCGTGTGCGCGCACACACACACACACACACACACACATGGAGAGAAAGGTCAATAGGTAGATGAAGGTATCAGTGGGACTGTGCTGAGCCTCCTTGGAGATGACCTTGGTGTGGAAGAACCCAGGGGGTTGAGGAGGACTTTGCTGCATGGAGGAGGGTGGAGTCTGGAGAGAGCTAGGCACCTCTAGAGTTCCTGGGCATGGTTGGCATACACGGTATATTTGTGCCAGTGACTGTGCGCTGCAGGGTGGCAGCAGAGACAGCAGTAATAAGTCTGATGTCCACTGTGGCACCCAGCTGTGTAGCCAGGTCACCCGCATCACCCCTGTGCTTTGCATCGATGACAGCATTGTGGTGGAGGAATGTCCAAGGTCCTGCTGCTCTAGGCAGCACACGCCTTGCTCTGGAGCATTGGCTTCACAGGGAGCTTGTGGAAATGCAGAACCTCAGGTCCCACTCGACCCCCAGGACTATGTGTGAGGCTGAGGAATGAGACAGCCTGGTCTAGGTATCCTGATGACCAGGAAAAGATGGGCTGAGAGGGGGAGGGGTGTCAGGCTCACTGGAAGGTTGGGATGGTGGCTGGTGGTTAAAGACATGGTTGCCCTACACCAACCTGAACATAGGTTTGGGCCTCACACACCACGTGGCATAGGAGAAGGCACTTTCAGTGGCAGGGCTCAGGGAAAGCTGGCATAAGTGACAGGGGCCATTTATTGTCCCCTAGGATTCCTGTTTCAGCCAGGACTCCAGGTCCTAACAGAGGTCATGAGGTCTGAGCACACGAAGACAGGAGGGAAAGTGTCATCACTTTTCTCACTGAGACAAAATACCTGACACCTACAAGTTACAGGAGGAAAGGTTGATTTTAGCTCCCTGGATGTAGAGTTTTGGGTTCTTAGTGGCTGGCTTCAGGCAGGGCGGCATGGCAGAAGAGAAATAGTCCACAGCAGGGCAGACAGGTAGCAGCGAGCCTTCCTTCTCACTCTCTGTAGAGTCCACCTAACTCCACCCCCAGGCTGAGTCTCCCCTTTTCAGTAAATTCATCACCCACATCCAGAATTATGCTAAACCAGTCAGTAGACTAATCCAGTTACTATACACCCAAAATACAGTCACCTCACAAAATCCCCATCCATGAGCGCACAAGGCTTTGGGGGGACATCATGATATAAGCCATAACCGGAGGAGAGCCTCACAGAGTTTATGGACTGGATACTGTGAATATTTTGTCCTTTATCCTGATAACACCCAGGTGAGCGGCCAGGTGAACATTTCAGAGATAAGGATACAAAGCCCAATAATGACAGAGTCCACTTCGCTGGTGACTCAGAACTTATAGTTAGAGCCTCCGGCTTCTAAAATCCCTTCTATCTGCACTATTCCCACACCCCTTCTCTTCCTACTTCTCTTTTTCCTTTGCTTCAGGCAATTTTCTCTTACAAAACTGTCTTTCTAAATCTTGGGATCAAAGTTACTCCACAAAATGAGAGGATGTGAAAACGCAGTGTAAGGAGAAATTCCTATGTGGCCCGGTGATGTCAGAGGGAGTGTGGAGTCATGGAGTCATTACTGTCTTGGAAGTCTGCAGTCTGAAATGAGGCTTGAAAATCAAAGTATCAACCTGGATAGAGGGGTGCATTCCTCTAATCTCAGCATTCAGGAGCATTCACCCTTCCTTCCACAGAGCAAGGGCACACTCTGGAGTAAGAAAAGGATCCAATGTATCACTTTTCCATCAGCAAAGGCAATGTTTTACTGAGAAAGCAAGATTGTACCTATAATTGTAGACTATTGGGTGGGAAGACACTGCATCCTTTTAGTTCATGGAAAATAACACACAGTTCAGGTTTTGTCGTGTGTGTTGGCCCCGGCGGCAGAGGGCAGGTTACCAGCCTTTGAAGGTCACCTGAGGACTTGCCCTGGGTAATTGGGCTTCCCAAGTCTTAGATACTTTTTCATGGCTGGACATAGTACCAGGCTCCCACAGCTCAAAGGAGAGGTTCAGTTTGGCTCAGGATTTCAGGAGATTCTGTCCATGGACAGCGGGCTCCCAGGCAGGAACAGCAGGGCTGGAGCAAACCTGCTTGGTTCATGGTGACCAGGAAGCAGAACAAGGGAACTGCCAGAGAGGAAGGTGACAGACTTCGACCCCAAGGCCACACCCCAGCGGATTCAGGATCACTTAGCAGTGCTGCTGTTTAGAGAGATACATGTTTGGTCTTTGTTGTTCTGTACCTCATTATGTACCTGCTCCTCTATTTTAGGTGGGATCTACTTGTATTTGGCTCACTGGTTCAAACAAGCGTTCAGTTCAGTCTCTTGAATCAGTTCTTCTGGGAGAAATTTCTCGAAGCTGGTAATTGTGAGGATTTGCCAAGTGGAGACTTTAGCTTATTTTGGGGAGACTAGGGAATGACCGGTTCTGGGGGCTGATGCTCAGGGAGCAGGGGTCCCTTTGCACTGCATGGAAAGGCTGAAGAGTCACCCTGGGAGGTAAAATGAGGCAGAGAGCCCAGGGAAATGAGCAGAAGGAGTGTGAAAAGTGATTTTCCATCCTGAGGAGAAGGATGTCTTCCCTTAGAAGTTTTTAAATCTCTAATCTAACTGGTGATTACACCAAAGTTTCTAACGCCCGTTTGATTTGTAGTTATAAGAAAAAATACATTTTTAGATTAAACTAATTATGTCATTTCAATTTAAACCATTTAACCATGGAACACACTTAAAGAGAAAGTGTACTTTTTTTATAATGAAGATTTAATCCAAGTCCTTACACTGAATTGCAACCCTAGCCTTTTCCTAATATTTTATCTCCAGACAAGTTCAGTCTCATTAAATTGCTAAGTTGCCCACAATAGGCTCAGACTTGGAATCCTCTTGCCTCAGTCTCCCAGAGAGCTGGGATTGTAGGTATGCACCATCACACCCAGCTAGAAAAATAAGCAATTCTTTTAATCTCTAGATGGACAAAAGCTTTATAAAATCAAATTCAGGACATTATAAAAATAGATTTAATTGTGTACTGCACTAAATTTGTTAAGAGTTGTCACAGACTTATGATACTGGTCCTTCAATATTGTGACAGTTTCTTAAAGGATATATATTGAAATGGAGAATAAGTCAACTGGATATTTTAGGTAAAGAATTGATTTCTTTTTAAATCCTATCCTATGCTCACGAACATGCTTAAATGGAACTGTTTTGCGCCACATTCATTTTCAGTATTCTCTAAAATTTAAATGTACAGATCAAAACTTACTACACAGAGTTTAATTTGCTGTGCCATCCATAAGAAGTGCTGTCCTTGGCTTTAATGATTTCTCAGATATATTTTTGTAATGTAGAACACTCTTTAAAAGCATGATAATGGGGCTGGGGACTTAGCTCAGTGGTTCCAGCACCTGTCTTGCAAGCACAAGGACCCAGGTTCGGTCCTCGGTAACCACATACCACACTGGGCGTGGAGACTCACACCCAGCAGCAGTCAGTACCACATACCACAGTGCCAGGCATGGTGGCTCATGCCTGTAATCCCAGCACTCGGGAGGCAGAGGCGGGAGGATTGCTGTGATATGAATTGGAGGCTGAGCTCAGGGCCAGCCTGAACTACAAAGCAAGACTCTGTCTGAAAAAAAAAAAAAAAAAAAAAAAGCACAATAATGGAACTCTTCAAGCGCAGAAATAGTTTAGGTCTTGCTCAGCTCAAATGATTTTATTGCTGGTCCCTTGAATGGGTGGTGGGCAGGAGCTTCCCGGAATTGTGACAAAATGAGTGCAGTGAAGCAATTCAGTGTGAACATAGGACAAACGAGTGTGTGCAAAACACACTGTAGATTTCAGGAGAGTTTAATGTTACCACAATGCACGAGAGACTGAAACGTCTGCTGGCCACTTTATCTCTTTTTCTCTCCTTCCTCCTCTGCCCTCTTCTCTTTCCACCTTCTCTCTCGTCTTCTCTTTCTCCCTCTCTGACTGAACTACATCCCCACCTTTTTCCCTTCCTATTTTGGGACAGGGTCTGTTTAAGTTGCCCAGGCCGGGCCAGAACTTGGATCCTCCTGGCTGAGCGCTGGGGCTGCAGACAGGAGCCGCCTCCCCCGGCTCGGCTGCCTTCTCAGGAGATCTCGCCCCTGAGAACAAAGCCATGTGTCACCCTCAGAGTCTGTTTTCCGGAAGGTGAGCTCGCTGCTTTTATCTCCCTGGTCCCAGTTACTCGGATGGATTCAGAAGGTTGTCGGAGGAGGCGGAGAGGAAGAAGTGAGGAGGAAAAATGCCAGCGCAGTACCTGAAAGAAAATCAAGAAAGCAGCCGCCCTCTGTGTCCTTGGCATCTTCGTGGCTCCCTGGGAGAAAGGAGAGGACGCCATCTTGTCACACAGTGAGAACCCTAGACACCTTGCTGTCCTGGAAAGTGTGAAGCCCTCTGTGCAGGGAACCAATGACTGACAAAAGCAGGAGCAGTGTAATCCGGCCGAAGCAACATGCTTCAGCAGATCCCCCAACGCAGGGATGCCACGCGGCTACCGCCTTTCTGCTAATGGCCACAGAGTGCGCAGCGTGGGCCTGGGGTGTAAGAGGACAAGGGCTTGGCTGTCTCTCCGCTGGTGGATCTGCAGCCTGAGACAATTTCAGAGCAACCTGTCTAGGACTCGAGCACCTGGGACAGTAGCCCTGGAGCACCTGCCCACAGACATCCACACACAGATGTGAAGAAGACGCACAGCTGGAATCACAGCAGCTGGGAATGTGTGTTGTCACAGCTCCCCAGCAACCATCCTGAGAGGATTCCACAGAAATGACAGTTTCACTAGAGTGGAGAAGTTTCTCCATTCCTTCTGTGTCCAAAGTCAGGAGTCGCGACGCTGGTCAGGTTTGCATCACATGGCTCAGCTGTCGGCCAGAACTTGTGGTTCTTTTTCTCTAGCATCAGTGTTTCCTCACTTGGAAGATCATGAGATTCCAAAGGAATGAGCAGAGACTTGCTCAGAAAAACATTCCTTGCGCTTCAGTAGCGAGATGGCTACTGACAGTAGCTACGACAAAGGAAAACAGGAGGCACGAAGCCGCTGTTTGTCCCTCTCACACTCACGTGTGTCCCTGGCTCTGGGCCAACAGCACCTGTGCAGAGGGCTACAGAAGGGGTTGTGGACAAGGGCCTCAAGGCCCAGTGAGCAGTGACCACAGGAGACCCAGACCCAGGGCCAATCTCCCCGGCCACACTCACCAACCCTCAACCACCGTGGGGAGGGACCTTTGACCACGCTGACAGCGGCGCTCCTCCCTCTGAGTGTCTGTGTCTGAATTTCCACTTCTTATTAGGACGCTGGTCACAGTGGCTGAGGGCCCCCCGGATGACCTCATTTTAACCGACTTCCTCTGTAACGACTCTCTCCAAATACAGTCACATTCTGAGGTGCTGGAGTTGTGCCTCAGAAAAGGCCAAACTCACCCTGCCTCAGAAGCATCTGGCTTCCAATCCTGTCCAACAACTGTATTTGTAAACAACTAGGATTTTTTCAAGTTACACTTGTCACATTTTAAATTCCAGTATCCCTACTCAGTCCATCCCATCTTCTGCTGCTCTCCCCCAGGAAAATCACATTTCCCCTTCCCTCTCTCTCCTCTGATCTAAACCTTGGGGACACCCTGTCCTCTTGTCCCCCCAACAGAGACAACCCGCTCCTCCTTGAGAGCCTCAAACTTGAGCTGTCCCTCCAGCCCTGGATGAGGCTGCAGCACAGAGCGAAGACATTACGTGATCACTAACGCTCTTCGGCATGGGTCTAGAAGAATAATATAGTCTTTCCTGGTCATGGGGTCATTCTTCGTTTCTGGGATGAACAGATGCCTTCAAAGACCATTTTCCATTTAGGAAAACCAAGTGCAGCCCGTTGTTACTATTGATTCAATTTTCAGGGTTATTATAGTATGCAGATAGAAATATCACCAAGAAGAGCAAAGCACCATCAAAGGAATGATGGCTTTTATTTCCAAAAGCTGTCCCCATGGGGTACTTCCGTTCACGAGCTTAGTTCTTTCCATGTTTCTGTCTGCGACCAGCTTCGATCATAGAAGGAATTAAGTTTGTGAACCCAGGCACCACTACATTAGAGAGATGCAAAAACAGGACTAAAAAGCAAGATTATTCTGACAAATTTGGAAGGTGACGCTGTACATTTGTCATCCGCATGTTCTCTTGATAAACGCTGTGGCTGCAAGGAGGGTTTTGAAAGCAGACGTGGCTACATTTGACCTTTTATTGCAGAGGTCCCCCTAGAGCTTTGCCCCAGCTCTGCCCACACCAGTGCTTCCCTCCCTGCCAGCTGCCCTTGCACCTCCTGCCCAAGGTCCTGTGTTGGCGCCTCTGTTTCCTGTAGCCCATGGCCTGGCTCTTTCCTGCCCCCACCCCCTCTCCACTTATCCTCAGCCACATGGAGGCCAGATCTCTGCTGTGCTGAGATCTGACACCACCCACTGCAGCTCCAAAACCCTGGCTCACCTCTTCTGTTCTTCTAGCTCCGGCCCATTGTGTTCTTTGGGTTTACCCTAAAATAATAAAATAATAATAATAATAAAAGCCTTTGTTTTCATCTCAAAGGGTTCCCAAAGTCATCAGCTCAGGATATGGACTCTACTTGTTGTTAAGTTACACTTTACTCCCCGCTCCTCCCTCTGTCTCTGTCCTGTCTCCCTCTCTCTCTCTCTCTTTCTCTCTCCCTCTCTCTATCCCTCTCTCTCTTTCTGTTTTTTATAACAAGTTCTCACTATGTAATACAGGCTGGCTTTAAACTCACGATATAGCCCAGGCTGGCACCCTGCTCATTGAAACCCTCCTGCCTCGGTCTCCTAAGTGCTGGGATTATAAGTATGTGTCACCACACTAGCATTTTCATTACCTTGTTACCCTTCAAATTGAAAGTGTGGATCATACATCAGCTCTATTAGGTTTTTCCTATAAAATGACCAGGTTCTATGGCTCCATTCCTATAAACCTCTGCGACAGGGCTTTTATTCTGTCTTTGAGTTCTATGGCTCTGGATAATAAGCTTGTACCTATGGAACTACCTAGATTTCCAGTTCTTCTTTCTATAGATTTAATTTTCTGAAGGCTTTAGATTCACCTACAACTTGCAGAGATAACCCAGAAGGTGCCCCACGGCCAGTTCCTCCCGCTATCCGCAACCAGCACCTTCCAGCATCTGTACCTCCTGTGACTGATGAACCAGTGTCGATGCCTTCAGTTAATCACGTATTATTATTTACTGAAGTGCTTAGATTTTACCTGTGTCCTTATTCCTTCCTCCCGGAACTAAGCAGGAACCACAGTTACCCTAAGTCATCAGGTCCTCTCTGGCTCAGACAGTTGACGCCCTCCTCCCTTTCTAGGAAGTGGATCCAGACACACTTCTTAAACCAGGAAGAGGTCTCTTGAGAGGCACTGACCCGCTTCCTTGTCACAAAGTTCACAGCCAAGGATAGAAATCGTGCCCAGGAGACAGGATGTCTTCAAACAGGCTCTTAAAAATCCCAGGAGATGGGCTGCTGAGTTAGCTCAGTGCTTCCGGCGCCTGTCTTGCAAGTGCAAGGGCCTGGGTTCGATTCCCTGGCAACCACATATAATACTGGGCGTGGAGACTCACGCCCACCAGCAATCAGTACCACATACCCCAGTGCCAGGCGTGGTGGCTCACGCCTGTAATCCCAGCACTAGGGAGGCAGAGGCAGGAGGATTGCTGTGATGTGAGCTGGAGGCTGAGCTCAGCGCCAGCCTGAACTACAAAGTGAGACCCTGTCTCAAAAAACCTAAAAAAAAAAAAAAAAAAAAAATTCCCAGGAGATCAGAGGTTAGGGTAGTATTTGCGTTCAGGAGAGTAGGATATGGTGGTGCACACCTTTAATCCCAGCACTCTGGGAGGTTGAGGCAGGAGTATCTACAGGTACACATTGCAACAGTACTCAGTTATTCTGCTCCCCTCCCCACCCCACTCTCCAAAGCCAGGATGGCTGGACACAGATTGCTGAGGCCAAGGCTGCCACCCTGGCCATACAGAGCAGGACACCCTGGAGCCAAGTTGTCCTGAAGCACCGGGCCTCACTTATGGAATTAACTGAGGCCCTGCATCATCCCTCCGCCCCTTCCCAGGCCAGGTGCCCATGTCCTCCCTTGTACTGTAGAGTCTGTTACAGCAGCTTGTCCTACTCCTACCTTATATGCTATCTATACAGTACGTCAGCGGACCGGTGTCTACTTATCTCCTGTCTCTTTGTCTGTGTGTGTGTGTGTGTCTGTGTGTGTGTGTGTGTGTCTGTGTGTGTGTGTGTGTCTGTGTGTGTGTGTGTATGTGTGTGACTGGAGACTGAACCCAAGGCCTTGCACTGAGCTATATCTCCAGCCCTTTTCTTATTTATTGAGAGACAGTCTCTCACCAAGTCACCAATGACTCAGTTACCCAGGCTGGGCTTAAATGCAAGCCTGTTGGCTACCAGAGCTCTGGGCAGCTTCAGATAGGTGAAGGTGCATGGGGAACACTTTGTGCTCTCCTATAGGATAGGCAGGAACCTGAAATGCAGAAGTCTGCCCCTGCTGTCCGACTTCCCCATTGAGCTGTGATGTCTGGGTTCCAGCCTGCATGTTGGTCCTTGGAGGCCACTGTCTCTTCTGCTCATATCCTGAGTCGCCCAAAGGGAGCATCATCTTCTGGAAAGAAAGGCAGGTCGGGCTGGGCAAGGCTGCCCTGAACTCTCAGGGGACAAAGGACAGGGAAAGGGACAGGAAGTTCAGGAGGGTGTGTGTGTATGTGTGTGTGTGTGTGGCCGTATCCCACACCATCTGCTGCAGGTTCCGTGGCGACCAGAAGTCAAGATGCAGAACTTGTTGGCCACACAAGCATTCAGGTTGAGGTCTTGAAATATATTTCTCAATAAAATAAACCAGAGTGTCTCAGAGAAATGGCTGCTTGTGAGTCCAGGGAAGAAATATATGAGGTAAGCCTGGAAATTCTGTCATATTAGATAATGAAGAAGCCACCTAAGAACACTAGACATGTTGTGTTAATTACTTTTCTCTGGTTGCTGAGACAAAATACCTGACATTCAAATTAGAGGGGAAGGGATTCATTTGACTCATCACTTATAGAAGTTCCAGACCATAGTTAGCTGCCTCCGAGACAAAGATGGCAACCAGGCCTCGCACAGGAGAAACAGCAGAGTGTACACAAGGTAACAAAGGCAACAAAAGAGTTTAACAGCATCTTTCTGTCCCTTTTATCTTATTTAGGCTACCTGGATTAGGGCTGTGCCAAACCAATCACTCCTCTAGTGATCACACACCCTTAATCCCAGTATCACACATTCCAGATTCAGCTGGAAAAGCATGAGGCTCTGGGGGGACAACCAGACCTCAACTGGAACACATATCCGACAGCACTCCAGAGCACACTGGAAGAGCATCCTTTAGCCAAAGAGGGACAAGTTGAGTTTCAACAAGAATGACAATGCAAACAGACCACAACCCATCAGATATGCTTAAACACTTCAGTTAGGATATTTTAAAAAAAGGAGATATTTTATTCCTTTCCTGCTGCTGGGGCACCATACCCAACACTCACAACTGAAAGGGGGAGAAGTTTATTTGGGCTCACAGTTTGTGGCGGGAGCAAGGTGACGTGGCAGAGGAGAAAGCTCAGTGGGATGAAGAAATCAGATCATGAGAGGAGGGAGGGAGACAGAGCCCTCCGGGCCACGCCCCCGTACCCTCCTCCTCCATCAGGCTCCACCCCGAGACATCACCCTTAGCTATAAACCCGTCAGTGGGCAAATCCACTGGTGAGTGTCACACCCGGTGATCCGGTCACCTGCCTAAGGCCGACTGTGAACTCATGAGGCCTTGGGGGGCATCTAGACCTCAACCATAACAATAAGTAATCACAGTACAGGGGTGATGAAGAAACAACTCGAAACAACTAGTTTCTAGAAAAGTCATAAATTAAGGAAGAGTTTAATTTCATTAATACGGGTTTGTGAGACATATCACTGTGGAGAATCGGCACATACGCACCACATCTTAGTCCTCTTTACTTCTCCTTTCTCCCTCCCCACATCTCTCCCCCCATTCCTCAGATCCTCTTCCTGTCTGCCTATCTCTGTTTCTGATCATCTATCTTTTACTTTGCTGCTTAAATCGTTATGCTTCTCTTGGAACAGAGACCACGCAATATTTAACCTTACGTGTCTGTTGTTTCACTGGTGATTTGTAGTCTCAAGGTGCATCTGTTTCCTATACATGATTCCAACGTATCCTTCTCTGTGTCTGAGTGGTACTTTATTGCACCGCTGTCGTGGTACTGTAGATACCACAGTTTCTTGATGTCATCAACATACAGGTTGCTCCAAGACTCACCTATTTCGTGTTGTGCTGCTTCAGGGCACAACCCTGTCCCTGTGAGATGATGTCTGTATCTCTCGAGGGAGGCCTTTACCTTGCCTTCCCTGTGGTGGCCCAATTGTGGACAAAAGAAAGCAGCTCTCCACAAAAGTGTTTCAACAATTAAATAAACCAATAAAACAAAGGACATAAATTACAGCATTGAGGGCCGGGGAGTTAGCTCAGTGGTTCCGGCGCCTGTCTTGCAAGCGCAAGGGCCCAGGTTTGATCCCCGGTAACCACATAAAATACTGGGCGTGGAGACTCATACCCAGCAGCAACCAGTACCACATACCACAGTGCCGGGCGTGGTGGCTCACGCCTGTAATCCCAGCACTCGGGAGGCAGAGGTAGGAGGATTGCTGTGATGTGAGTTTGAGGCTGAGCTCAGGGCCAGCCTGAACCACAAAGCGAGACCCTATCTCAAAAAAACCTAAAAAAAAAAAAAAGAAATTATAGCATTGGACTGTCTCTGTTTTGTAGAACGAATGCAGTCAGGCCTTCCTCATCAACATCTACAGTGGCTAATGGTCCAAGAAGGAAACAGGAAGAGAGGAGGACCAAGTGGTAGAGAGAGGAAGAAAGAGAGACAGAGGAAGGAGAGGGAGGGAAAGACAGAAAGGAATGTAGAGAGGGAGGGAGGAGCAGGAGGAGAATGGGGAAGAGAAGCAAACAGACATCTTGCACCTGAAATGAAAGAACACAGCATTAGTTTGATTCTTGCTCCAGGCGTTGGAAGTGAGACTGATAATATCTCTGACTCCTGCAGTGGAGTTTCAGGAAGTGCCACCCTGGGTGGAACACGTTGAGCCCTGCCAGGGGTCCAAACTCAGCCAAACTCACAGCCAGGGAGGCACTCTGTGGGTGCCCCACCCCCAAGAGGGTGCCCCCCCTCCCAAGAGGGCCAAGGTGCGAAGGATGTCTCACCTGTGAACTCAGTGAGGGGTGAATATGTCACAGAAGTTTTTAAACAGCAAGGCTGGGAGATCACACACCACCCAAAGCCTTGGAGGGAGAATCCAGTCACAGCCTGTGCTTCTAGGGAGGAAGTGAGGGGGTGGAGTCGGGGGGGGGGTCCCAGGATGCCAAGCACAGCTCTGCTTTATAATTAAGGGGCATTCATCTACCACCTCACAGAGCTGTGCATTCACTTTTTCTGGCTTTCTGTCTGTATTTTATTTGATAACTTTCTAACAGTAGAGAAAATAGGACCATACACCCTTTCTCCTCCGCTTCCATTCAATACAGGGGTGTCTCCTCTCGGGGTCCTGCATGGTGGCTGGAGGCTTCTGACCCCCCTGAGACAAATTCAGGGTGCTTGAGGTCTTTGGCATGGACTACATGGTCTTGCATTCCTGCATGGTAGTTACAAGGGTAGACTGTCCCCAAGGCAGCCCTGAGGTGTCCCGGGCCCTACCCCAGGGCCTTCTGGGAAATCCTCACCTTTCTTCATGCCAGAATCTTTGGAACTGTTTACTAATGAAATAAGTGACAAAATGTTGGAAGTAAAGATTTGGAATCCCTCCCTTTGGGGTTTCTGCCGCTGCGTCCCTGCGGTTACCCACCTCTCTGCCTGGCCCCCCTGGGTGCTGAGGGGACTTCCAAGGCACATTCTGGAGCCGGTGACCCCCGCGTCCTTCCCTGAAGAGGAAACTGAAGCTCAGGGAGGAAGTGCAGCCTCCCAACTGCAGGGGGACAAATTAACACCACCAGCGAGGAGGCCAGAAAGGCAGACTGCCTGCCGGAGACTTCAAAGAGGATGTGATATCACAGCTGAGCGAGAGGAGAAGCAGAGAGGTGCAGACTCCCGTCGTGGTGACTCTGGGACGCGGCAGTTCCTGGTGACTTGTGTCCTGATGCCAGCCCGGCCAGGGAACTCCTGGCCCCAGAGAACTAAGGAAATAGCAGCAACTAAGGGGAAGCCTCAAACTTGGAATTTCTACTCAGACTCTCAGCTGCTCACTGGTCAGGCAGGAATAGAAAACCCTCTTCCTAGGGCCGGAGCAAGTTCCACCAGATGCTATGTCGGGGCATGTTCTGCTGCCTACAGATAAACTCCAGCCTCAAGTTTCAAAAGGGCTACGTATATTTCTTTATTGGTTTATTTTTTTTGTTTGTTTTTTGAGATAAGGTCTTGGTGAGTAGCCCAGGCTGGCCTGGAACTCACTATATAGCTCCTGCTAGCCCCAAATTTGCAGCAATCCTCCTGCTTCAGCCTCCTGAGTTCTGGAATTTCAGGCGTGGGCCACCATGCTGGGCAAGGGAGCTAATTTTAGAAGAAGAGATTATTTTTATGACTCTGAAAAATGTCCTAAGGCTTTTAGAAAACTCTGTCTTGCACACTTATGACTCCAAAACAATCCTTGTCCCTTCCACCCTCTGTCTCTCACTGACTTAAAGCTCAACCCGCCCCACACTCCGTTCCCAGCTGCCCATATGAGTTAGTAATCTGTTTCTTAAAAATAGTCCGGAGCGGGCTCCATCCACACTGGATTTCACCTCTTATTTTCAAGACTGTCAATCTGGCAACCAGTTCTGAAGCTATAAATTATCTTGAAAATCTTACTTGATGAGAGGAAGAGCCCTGGGGTATGAATTCTTGGCGTAGGAACCGTTATATGGCAAAATCTCCATGTCTGAAAAATTGCACAAGAGACTTACGTGAACTTCAGTTTTTTACTCTTGCAAAAGCAGTGCAGACACTTGGGTTGTTTCCTCTGGAAACCAGGAGACCCTGCCTGTGGGTGAGTGTGGGGAAGAAACCGGCCGGGCCTGGTCCTCAGAGCCATCTGAGTTGCTCTTAGGGTCTGTTTCAGGTGTGTTCCTAAAGCACAGAGAGCAGAAAGTCGAGAGGGTGAAAGATGAGGGGCTGCGAAGCCAGGGGGAAAGTGGGAGCGTTTGAGGCTGGGCCAGGCCCACACGGCTAGCTGCAGAGCCAGGACCCTCCCTTTATTCTCTCACACGGTCAGAGTCACTGAATCCCACGTGAGCCAGCTTCCCCGGAGCCTGAGGGACGTAAGAGGCTGCCTGAGGGACGTAAAGGGCTCCGGGTGCACAACAGAGAAGCCAAGAAGCGGACTGAGCCCTGCGTAGCCCACGCCCCGATGGACAAACGCCCCTCTTCTTTGTTCCTCCCCCCACCCCGGCCGCAGAATGCCCTCCTCCTGAACTGGAAGGCTTTCCCTAGCCACTTCCTACCCAGCACGGAAGCTCCTACCCGGCTCTCCCACCTGTTTTTGCCACAGTAGCTTCTGCAGGATCCTTTCTGAGCTTGGGGGCCCGGGATATAGTTCAGTGGCACCACGTCCACCTGGCAAGGGTAAGGTCCTGAGTTCAAGACCCATGGAATGCCTTCCTGAGCCCAGGGGAAGCCAATTTCCGCACTGTAAACCGTATACAGTCGCCCCGGATGTGCAGAGTCCAGAACCTGCCGGTTCCCTTGTGTAAAATGGTGTTGTGTTTGCTTACAACCTCTGGTCATCCTCTGAGCTACTCTGTCATCTCTAGATTGCGTGGAACACCTGATACAGTGCCGATGCTGAATAAATGCTTATTATACCTTGAAGTGAAGAATGACAAAAGGTAAGTCTGTACAAGTTCAATACAGATGAAACTTTGTTCTGCATATTTTGATCTGTGTGTGGTTGACCCTATGGATGTGGAAGCCACAGGCTCAGGGCAGACTTAGGTCTCACCCGGATGCACCTTGTCAATAGCTTGTGCCCTGGGCTCAGGATTCTCCAGGAGTGAGAGTGGGTCCTGCTCCCTCCCAGAGGAGTGAGCTCCTTGCACACAGTGTCTTCTGGTGCAGCCTCAACGTGGCTGGCTGGTGGGCAAACAGCTTACACCCCACTGGCAATGCCCAGGTTGCTATCTGCTTCTCTTCTTGACCTTCTGGAACTCCTCATTGGACTGATTCCCACCATCTCTGGCCACAGAACTCAGGATCCTCAGGCCTGTTGCCAGCAGCCCCACTTGCTGCATTCCTAGCAATCTCTGACCCACCCCAGGTTCAGGGCCCAAGTACCTCAGTGCTCTGACTTGAGGCTCCACAGGGGGAATGCACAAATCGGGCTCTGCAGACACTACCACAGACTGGCACACCAGATGACTCAACCTTTTTAGCAGCCCCAGAAAATAGGGGACCGAGGAAATGGTCAAAGGAGAAGGTTGTTTGTGCCTCTGCACCGTGACTGCCTCCTTGGTCACTCAAGTGCCATCACTTGCCAGAACTGCAGACCTCAGTGGCATGGCAAAGGGCACACAGAGATTCATCATGAAACGCTATTGGACCAAAGAAATAGTAGCACACCTGTACCTGCAGCACTGTGGAAGGCTGAGGCAGGAGGATCCCAAGTTCTAGCACAGCTCAGACAACTTAGTGATTTAAGTGAGACCCCGTCTCCAAATAAAAAATTTAAAAAGGCTGGGGATATAGCACAGTGTGAAGAATAAATAAAAACCGAAAAACAAACAAAAGAAATCCTCATAGATATTTATATTAAATACTTTAAAAATCTAAACTTTTGCATTAAAAAGTATTGAGCAATACCAAGTTTAAAAAGAGAAAGGAAAATGTCCGAGTACTGTCTGACCATCACAGGGGTAACTTCGTTGTGATCCTGGTTTTGTTCGCTGTCTGCTGATGGCCCGTTTTCTCCGATCATTATCTCTACACTCGTTTGAGCATCATGTTATCTAATAGAACGATACGTCAGGGTTATGAAGATGTGTTGGTCTGTCTACTAAAATTTTAATTCCTGTAGCTGTGTTTTCCTACTTTTTGGTTCATTTCCTCACTTCTGGCTGTCAGCTCTAGCGGATGACCTGTGTCCACGTCGCCGTGTCCCGTTAGGCACTCAGCAGCCCCGTCTTCTGTTCTGTAAGTTGCTCCTCCCAAGCCTCAGGGATTTGAGACGCAGGTTTTCCCTTCCTTTCAACATGACAGCGAGTGTTCTGGAGACCGGGAGATGGCTAGTGCTCCAATGTTGGGATCTGATGGTCAGGTCTAATGGAGGACAGGGTCAGATCTGCAGTGACCCAGGGGGAGGAAGTGGCCTTCACGTCCCCCGGCACAGCCAAGAAGACTGAAGACATTTGCATACGAGGATCACCTGACACGAGAGATGTTTCAGGAAGATTTAAATGAAATTAGTTACAAATAGTTTTGGAGTCTTATTAAGTCTTTTGTGGAATATATTATCTTTATTTAGATAAGTGTTTATATGTCCTATTGATAAATGTATTCATTTACTTTATGACTAGTTGGTGGCTGTGCAATGAGTTATTTATGCTTAGAGAGTCTTCAGACTTTTTTTTAGTTCATTGGTGCCTTTTAAGTATACATTATGATCACTTTCACCATTGAGAATTTGTACCTGCACATGATGTGTCTTGGTTCTTATTTTTCCCATTTCTCTGCCCTCCCTCCAAGCCCCTTCGTTCCCTGTATATACATAAGCTTTGGTTCCATTCTTTTTCTTTTTACCAGGATTTTTTTTTTTTGAGACAGGGTCTCGCTTTTGTAGTTCAGGCAGGCCCTGATGAGCTCGGCCTTGAACTCACAGCAGTCCTCCTGCCTCTGCCTCCCAAGTGCTGGGATTACAGGTGTGAGCCACCATGCCCAGCATTGTGGTATGTGGTACTGACTGCTGCTAGGTGTGAGTCTCCACGCCCAGCATTGTATGTGGATCGAACCCAGGGCCTTGCACTTGCAAGACAGGCGCCAGAACCTCTGAGCTAAATTCCTGGCCCCCGCTTTCCAGCTTTTTTAAAAAGCTGTGTACCAAACATTTGCTGGATGTTTTTCACACATTATCCTGTTATTTGGTGAAATTGGTGAAACTGCATGAAGTTGAATGTAATAACACACTCTGTTCCAGAACATTATGCTGAGATATGTGGCTGCTTCTCCCAATCATGTGGAAATTAATTTAGTCCACTTGAGGTGTTCCTGAGTCACACAGGGGCCCAGCAGTCTCTTCCCCCAGCTGAAAATTAATATAGGACCATAACTGTCAAATAATTTGCCAAATTCCGAACAACCAGAGCCAAATTAGACTCCGGGGGCTACTGATGGCCTCTGTCCCTGGACTACATTGGCCGCCTGCAGGTGTGAATGTAGGGGGACTCCGTTCAGAGGTCTTTGGTGGCCTTGGAAGGAACCAAGTGCAGATCTCTGAACTAGCCTCCAAGCCCAGGCAGCATGCCGTGTGCTCCGTGAAAACCCAAAGCTGACTTCAAATGAGACTGAGATTCAATTTTTAACAGGAAGTTAATGATGCCAGGATTTCCCTCATTTAAACATAGAGATGATTCCTCCCCACCCTGTGTCCTGGTTATCCTTCCTCTTTCCTAATCTAGACATTGCTAAGAAATTAGCACTTCTGACAAAAAGGAGATAGCTGTTGTACCAGAAGTCTGCCCCCCAGATAATTCAGATAATGTATTGTCTTTTGTCTTTAATTTTATTTTAGGGTATTTTGGATTGAACATAAGGGCTTTGTACTGAGCTGTACCCCAGCCCTATTCTTTACATTTTTATTTTGACACAGAATCTCATTGAAATGGGGCTTAACCTTGTAGCCCTCTGGCCTCAGACTCTCAGAATGCTGCAATTACAGGCATTTGCTACCGTGGTCGTTTTTTAAACTCAGAGCTTTAAAATGCTACTGGTCAGAGGTGGACTGAGGTCACAGGGAAGCAGTGTGTCACTGTTGAGTCCCCAGGGCTGCGGCAGTGCCGAGCGTCAGTGCAGATGTCCTCAGCCTCCCCCTTTCCTCACTCACCCACTACCTGCTCCCCCAGCCCCACCCAAGCCATCTTCTGCCAAACCCACTGAAGGGGTGGTAAAATTCTCTACCACAACAAAAACAAAGCTGTCTTCCAACACCTGAACTACCTCAAGGGATTTGAGATGATAACTCATTATGTTAAAAAAGTATTTGAAGAATCAAGCACAATGTTGAACTATTTTTTTAGAAAACGTATAGCGTAGCAGACTGTGGGACAACTATAATAATAAAGTTAGCATTTATATTATAAATTTACACTGTCATAATTATATGTGAATAATTATAGTTAAAGAACTAGTTTTTAAGAGATTATAATATTACATGGATAATTGCCTTTAATTCATTCCATCAGGGGGAGTTATTCTTCTGATCATCTGACAAATGACGAAACTGAGGTTTGCAGAGGACAGCTGGCATCCTTCAGGCTGCTGGGCTTATACGTTTCATGGGTGAGATTTTTTGTTTGTTTTTATGTTTTTTGAGGCAGGGTCTCATTTTGTAGTTCAGGCTGGCCCTGAGCTCAGCCTCCAATTCACATCACAGCAATCCTCCTGCCTCTGCCTCCCGAGTGCTGGGATTACAGGCGTGAGCCACCACGCTTAGCACTGTGGTATGTGGTACTGATTGCTGCTGGGCATGAGTCTCCACGCCCAGTATTATTATGTGGTTACCGAGGATTGAACCCGGATCCTTGCGCTTGCAAGACAGGCACTGGAACCACTGAGCTAAATCCCCAGCCCTCATGGGTGAGATTTTTACCCCAGTGATCTGGCTGCATCATTGGCATCAGATTCTGGGTCCATCAGTGGATGAATCTACATTGATAATGGGGTCTTCAAATCCAAGCACTATCAAAAAGCCCCACCCTGACACAAGGGATTTTCAGGGGACATCAGACAAATCATAGCAATGGCAAGATCCAAATCTGAATCATCACACTAGTGGGATTGTCCTTCTCCGTCCTCTGCCAGTCCTGGCCTCGCTCACGCAGACACAGTTCTGTCGATGGCTCAGCCGACCTCACACCCTGTGTTTGTGCCTTGGCCCCGTGGGAGTGGCAAAAGGAAAACATCCCTCCTGCAGTTCCCTCAGACAATTCCTGCCATGTGAGGCGAGGTACCCGAAAGGCCAGCACTGCGGTTGGTAGGAGGAGCTCCTCAGTAGCCAAGAAATATAGAAAAGTGAACTGCTGATCGATGATCGATGCGTTGCACAGGAGCAGCTGGGCAGTCCCAGAGAGGATTCACCTGCAGGGCTGAGACCCTAAACCGAGGAGGCTGCCGGGAACCGTCATCGCAGGAGCACTTTGTTCAGGTCTGGTGGCTCTCCGGTCACCCTTCTCGGCTCTAAGCACGGCCAGGTGCTGTCTGAGGATGAGTAGTGCTTTTGTTTGACAGGGTCTGGTACCTTTGACATGGCTAGAAATGGTCCTTCTGGGTAAAATAATAGACAGATAGGTAAAGATTGGCCAGTGTTAGTCATCAAGGGGACCAGAAGGAACTACATCTGTGTGCACTTGAAAGGACTTTTGACTTGTTTAGGGACCGAGGCAGACATGCTGTTCTTTAAGACAGGACAGCAGTCAGGTTGTGCGGGGCTGCAAGCGTCATTCTCCGCGTACCCCTCAAGGGTAGTATAGCCTCTCCCTCTCAGCTGCCTTGTGGCCTTTAAAGACTTACTGGGAAAAGTAGTCATGATTCCAACCCAAGGCCCACACATCCAGGGCCTCTCTCTCACATACCGCGCAGGCGAGGAGGCCAGTTGTTCAACTAGAGCAGCGAGATGACGTAGGTAAGACACAGCCTCCGGAATCGGCGGCCTCTCTCGGCTCTGGTCCACTCACTGCCTTCTCGTCCCTGGAATTAGAGGACCAAATGTAACTTGTTTTTGCTGCCAAAGACAGATGATGGGGAATCTACTCTGAGCAGTCTTTCTGTTTCTCATAGGAGGTATCGGGGAGATGTGAGAAAGGTCCACCGGAAGTGAGGAGCTTTTGCACACGGACACCCAGAAGTCAGAAGCGGGCTGGGCCTCAGACCCCGACGTCATTGCTCCTTCCACTGGCAGCACTGAGAGCTCTTGTGTGATCCCCAGCTACTGGGCATACGGTTGTCGTTGTGGTCTGGAGACAACATGTTGCAGGAAGCTGCCCTCCCAGAGGCAGAGGGAGCCATGTGCCCACTAGGACCCTCGCGGCCCCTTGCTGCTGCCCATAGACCATCCCAAACTCGCAACTGGAAGACAGTACCAAAGTGATACACATTCAGGAAAAAAACACTCTGCAGCTTGAATTGTGACCACCATTCCCTGGACTAGTGGCCTCCACAAGGCAAGATGTTGACTCAAAGCCACAAAGGTCTGCAGAATCCTACAAGCAGAGGAGACTGCTCCATGTTCCTGAGCTGGGAGTAGGTTCGGAGTACACACGGCGCTTTTGAGCAAGGCAGCTTTCAATTCCTTACAGCTTTCTTGGGACAGAAGACCATGGCAAGTCCGGGAGTATTTTACTATGAATCTTTTAGGATTTTTTTCTAAATGCTCCTTGGACCACCCATTCTGCTTCTCAAATTCCTCTGCACAGATCCGATGGGTTAGGAAAGGAACATACTGAGAAGCAGGAGTAGGAGGAGCTGGCTGGCCCCTCTCCGAGTGGCCTCCTTAGGCATCTCCCATCCGATCCCTCTTGTACACCCCACGTCAGTGTGGCAGACAAGCACCCCGCAGATTCAGCTCAGGCCCTGCAAAGCCAGCACCCTGGCCAGGTCTCTGCTGTCCCACAGATGAGGTTGGCTGTGGGGCCGAGGTCCATTTCCAAACACTGAATTGGCTGGCGGCTCACAGACAGGGAGGGAGAGGCCACAGCACCCAGCCAGGGCCACCGGTTCTCAGCGCTGAGGAAACTGCTCTCAGCAAGAATTGTTGAGGAACTGATAACAATCCGTCGCCAAGGTAACTTATTCTTCCAAGAAGGTCAAACAGAAACTACTCTGATAGTCAATAGTGATGTCATTGTAAAGCCACTGGTCTTCTGGCCTCCAGTCCAGGAGCGCAGCCAAAAGCCCTGCACACTTTTACTCTGCTTGCAGTTTTCTCAAGAGTCCAGGCATGGGAACCTCGTCTGCACCCCAGGCCGGGCCCGCACGGCCAGAGAGAGCAGCAGGACTTGTCAGCCTGCCTGGGAAAGAAGAGAGGTCCTTTGTGGGAGGATGAGAGGCGGCCCCGCGCCAGCCTCCCTCAACCCGCTCGGCTCCGAGCACCCGCGGCTCGTCATCTCTTTTCAGGGCTGGGAAAGTCAGGCTTTCTGTCGCCTCAGCTGTGCCCTGAGGGACTTGGGTCCCTGGTCATCAGCCCAGGATTCACAGAGAGGATCACAGAGGGATGGGAAACATCAGACCTTTCACCCATGGAGACACTGACTGTTCTGCACCCCGTTGATGAGGAGATGGTGGAGCCGGCGGGGTCCCAGACACGGGGCTTCGGCCTGGCCCCTGCAGCCAGCCCACGAGCAGCCTCACCACGCAGCTGGGCTTCTTCACGTAGGAGATGTTAGAGGTCAGGTGTGCGGAGTCCGTGGTTCCACCGTGTTGAGGAATGAAGTTGCGAATCAGAGAAGCTAGGACGGTTTCTTTGGCAAAGAGGAGAGAACGACAGCTCTTGGGTTTCCAGGCTTAGGCCCAAGCAGTCTTTATTTCTGTGCTGACTTCTCTGACTGTGTGTGAATCCCTGTCTCAGTCGTGCCTGTTACACTCTAGGCAGCGCTCAGAACCCGCCTCTGCCGTGTTCTGGCCCGGTGAACAAGACGGGACTCAGACCAAGACACTCAGGAGACTTCAGTGGGGTCTTGGGGGGGTCACAGAGTGGTGCCCCGGAATGCGTGGTTGTCCGCCCCATCTCACCAGGGCCCCGTCCTGGTGGCTTCTGCCGGACCCTGCACTTTGGCCACTGCTGTCTGCTTTACTTGGCAGCTACACATACAGCTGCTTCTCCTTCCGAGTAAACACAGTTCTTTATGTCTCCAGCATGGCTCCTGTGCAGGGCCACGGTGAGTACCAGGGTGAAAACTACTCAGCTGCACAAACCCATGGCCCAGATCCCACCTGGGAGCCCGTGAGTGAGGGACACAGCAGCACCTCCAGAGCCTGAGGTAGGGGCTTGGTGCATGTTTACCGAGACAAGGACAGGAGCGGGGGGGTCGCCTGGGCGAGGCGGCACCGCCTGCTCCACGGTCCACACACAAGTTTCAGCCCAAGGAGAGGAGGCAGAGACGGAGCTGCAGGCACAGCCACGTGGCAGCTAGGAAGAGACGGTTTTCAAAGCGCACTTTATTCTTGCTTTCCCATCCTCGATTTATGAGACATAAATGCCACATATACCACCTTATCTGTGCAATTTTGTTTCTGTAGCCCAGAACCATTAAGACTACATCTTCTCCCTTGGTTTCCCACACTCCTACACATGCTGCTGTACCCGATCCCTTTTTACCTGGCTGTTTCTCAAAGTTGTGTTTGCAACAAGTACTCTTAAGAGATGAGATAAAGTCTCTGTCCAAGACAAACAGCAGGGTCCTCTCAGGCACCACATCCTTCGCCTGGGTGTGAGGCATAATGTGATGGCTCCTCCTTGGACTTGGGCCCCGGAGAACCCGAGTGACCTAGTGGACAGGTGCTGCTGCCATTGCTGTGGGTCTTTGTCAACACCGTGCACCTGCTGCAGGCCAACCTGTTGGTGTGCACAGAGGGAAAACCTCTGTCCCCCTCTAGCCCACGGCATCCAGCATGAGCCCTTCCAGGCACAGAATCCCACATTTGGCACCCACAAAGGCACAGAGGATCTGACTTCTGGCTTTTTTCTGTGCCCCAAAGTGTGTGCCAGTCGCTCACCCTGCAATCAGGCTTCTCTGTCTTTGCCTGTTCTTTTTTTTTGAGACAAGGTCTCGCTTTGTGGTTCAGGCTGGCCCTGAGCTCAGCCTCCAACCCACATCACAGCAATCCTCCTGCCTCTGCCTCCCGAGAGCTAGGACTACAGGTGTGAGCCACCACGCCCGGCACTGTGGTATGTGGTACTGGTTGCTGCTGGGCGTGAGTCTCCACACCCAGTATTGTATGTGGTTACCGGGGATCAAACCTGGGCCCTTGCACTTGTAAGACAGGCACCAGAACCACTGAGCTAAATGCCCGGCCCTGTCTGCCTGTTCTTAAAGGCTGAGTTCCGGAAACGCCTCCACCAGGAAGCGTCCCCTGGGATCTAGCTGGCTCATCAGACACATCCTACTCTCACTGTCCTCTGTACATGTCATGTGGCTGACTCATCTATGATGTGAGCTCCCTGGAGATCGGAACTGTTTTTCTTTTCCCCCAGTACTGAGGATTGGAGCCCAGGACCTTTGCACTGAGCTACATCCCCAGCCATGTTTTTTTAAATTTTGAGACAGGGTCCAACTAAGTGCCTAAATCTCACAGGCTGGGTTTGAACTTGTGATCCTCCTGCCTTGGCCTTCCAAGTTGCTGGTATTACAGAGATATGCCACCATGCACAGTGGCATACTGATCTTGCTCATTCAAACTTATCCAGGGCTCAACTTGAGTGGTACCCAGAAATACTTTTCAAAAAATAAAAAGGACAGAATCAAGGAACGGATGCTCCAGGTTGTTCGTGTTCCTCGGAACTCCCACAGGAGTCTCTGCGAGAGTCCACGAGCAGAGGACTGCCAGGCCCCGTCCAGTCTGCCCTGTGAGCCCCACACGGGCCCAGCAGGGGCCAAAGCTCTGCCTTCCTGTTCAGGCACTTGAAGTCACACCAGTGTTTTTCCAGCTTTCACACTATAGATATATGATGTTAAAATCTGTGAAAACTGGGCCAGGGATTTAGCTCAGCGGTTCCAGTGTCTGCCTTAAAAATACAAGGTCTCGAGTTCAATCTCTCAATAACTACATACCACATACCACGCTGGGTGTGGTGATTCATGCCTACCAGCAATCAATACCACACACCACAGTGCTGGGCGTTGTGGCTCATGCCTGTAATCCCAGCACTCGGAAGGCAGAGGCAGAAGGATTGCTGTGAGTTCAAGGCTAGCCTGGGATACATAGTGAGCTCAGGGCCAGCCTGAACTACAAAGCAAGACCCTATCTCAAAAAAAAAAAAAAAAATATATATATATATATATATATATATGACAGTCTAACCTAAGGACCTCAAAAGACTTGTGGAGAATGCTGCATTCTACCTAGCTGAATAGGTGGATTTTCCATCCTTAGAAATTTGTGTGTCCTTGCCCAGCCAACTCAGGCTCCTGGCAGAGGACAAAGGCCTTTTCTCCCTTCCCTCTGCCCATTCACTGTCTCTGAGTAGACTTCAGGAGGTAAACTTTTTGTTTTGCTTTGTTTTTTAAAACAGGGTCTTTCTACGTAGTTCAGGTTGGCCTTGAACTTACTATGTAGGCCTGGCTGGCCTTGAACTCAGACCATCTTCCTGCCTCAGTTTTCCAAGCACTGGAATTATATATATATATATATATATATATATATATATATATATATATATATATACACATACATACATATATATATATATCCATCCCCCCCTGGCTAGGAGATGAACTTATTTGAGATTCAACAAATCTTTTTTTCCCTCTAGTACTGGGATTCAAACTCAGGGCCTTGGTCTTGCCAGGCAGACACAGTGTCACTGTGCTACCTCCCTGGCCCAAGATTCAGCAGATCTTTTTAGTAACACTCCCTCTCCTTGTGATGTGGCTAGTGTCACAGTGGTATGGAGGGCAAGGAATAGCTTTGGCCCTTAGCTATGGTCTGGAAGACCCAGTGTGATTCCAGTGTGACACTGAGGGTCATGTTGCCATCGGCAGATCTGAAGACCAGAGAATCTTCCAGAAAGACCATGGATGGGTAGGGGGTGGGCAGATAGGTGGCTTGGTCACAGCTTTGTCATAATGTGGTTTGTCCCACCTTTCTTCTCCATGTGTCAGATCCCACTGTTTCCAGAACGTTCTGCAGCTCAGCTCACAGAAGGGCTCCCTCCAGCAGGGACGGGGTCTGGGGAAGATGTCTGCTGCTCCCCAGCAACAGCACAGGTAGCTCTGTGGGGACAGAGTGGACTTTCTTGTCAAGTTACCACAAATGTCTTCCACATCCCAGTATGGTTGCTGACATGCTTCCTACTGCTTTGTCACTTCACATCGTGGCACGGAAAGGATGCCACCTTGGGTCTAGGGGTGCCATCATTTTCACTGCTCTCGTAGGGAAGCCCAGTGTCCTCTGTGGTTGGAACCTAAGGTCTGGCCACAGCCAGGGAACTCTTAAGGGAGGAGGTCCCCATGTCGGGGAGAAGATAGGCCAGGGACTAGCAGCATGGCCTCCAACTCAGATGACACAGAGTCGAGTCCTGCTCAGGCCACTCCCCTCTAAGTTAGTTTTCCTCATCTGGAAGCAGCCCTCCCTGTGGCTGTGATTCGCTGGTGAGGACGGAGCAGACCTGGGCTTCGACCTGAGTCCCGCTGGCTCCTTTACTAACACGCAGTGTATGCTGAGCCAGGACTCAGTCTTACTCGGTGGGAAGGAGATTTGCTTTGCAAACAGGTGAGCCTTCCTGTCACTCAGACACAATATCTGGCACCAGCAACTTAATGGAGGAGATGTTTAATTGGACTCAGGGTTTTAATTCAGTCCCTTGAAAGAGCAAACAAAAGGTTAGAATTGGGCCTGAATTCTGTTTCCATTATTCTGGACCGTGTGTCTCTCAGGCCCATTGTGCCCTGGCTGGCTACACATAGCTCCTCAGATGGATGTGGGCTGGATGGGTGGCTGGGGACGCTCACATCTGCGCCCTGTCACCCGAGCTGGTGTCACAGCAGTGCTGTAACAAAGGGAGCTATTGCCTGAAAGGTGAGTTGGGGGCCTTGCTGCACCCCCAGGGGTCCCCGCACACTGTGCGTCACAGGACAGCGGCCACCCAGCCACAATTCATCTACACAGGACACAGCCCCTCCCCGGGCGCCTGATCTCAGCTGGGGCTGGGTGGCTGGAGCAGGGTCGTGGACCCTGGGCCGGCAGAGCAGGCATGTTTGAGGCCAGTAAGGAGAGTGAGGAGCAGGACGAGGAGGCCCGTGGGCTCGCGTTTTGCTGTGCTCCCCGGCTGTGAGGGTCCCAGCAGCTATCAGTTGAAGGAAGTTTCCTCTGATTTGTAACTGCAGTCACCACGACCAGACTGAGGACATGTTGGTCACTTTCTGAGGGTGTGAAAGATAACCAGAGGCAACGGTAAGGCCTACAAACAGGAAGATTTTCTGGGGAAGAAGCCAGTGTTGTCTAACTGCCATTTTTTTAAAAAGAAAAGAATTTTTTTTGTTTTATTTTTCTGTTCTGTTTTGTTTTGAGACAAGAGCCTCACTATGTAACCCAGGTTGGCCTCAAACTTGAGGAAAGCCTCCTGCCTCAGCCTCCCAAGGAGAGGTGTAGGAAACCTGAAGGAAAAAAAAAAACAAAAAACAAAGTTGTTCTCTTGAGGACATAAGTACCAAAAGGAAAGAGAATGTAACAGAATTAATAGGTTACACAGAAAAGGGCTGGGAAATTTAACCAACTCATCCGCAGCACACGCTTAGTATTCTTGTGAAAGTTTTAAAACGACGAAAATCCAAAAATTAATCAGAAAGAGCAAGCACAATTTAAATGGCTTGTTTACAGTTGTAAGATTTATTTGTTTTTTTCTTTCTTGTTTTTTTTTTTGAGACAAAGTTTCACTATATAGTCCAGGCTGGCCTTGAACTCAATATGTATAGCCCAGGCTGGCTTCAAACTTGCATCAGTCCTCCTGCCTCAGTCTGTCTAAAGTGGAGATTACAGGTGTGCATCACCAGGCATGGCTATTTATTTGTTTATTTTGAAACAAGGTCTTGCTATGTAGTTCAGGCTTGCATCAAACTCATGGCCATTCTCTTGCCTCAGCCTCCCTAGTACTAGGATCCAGGTGTGAGTCAGCTTGTCCTGCTTAAAGAGCAAAAATTGTTAAGAGTAACAAAGAGGGTCTTGTTTCAAATAATATTAAGCAGCATCTGTACTTTGCTATAGATGCATGACACAGGCACGGTGACCCATGTCTATAGTTCCAGCACGCTGGGAGGCTGAGACAGGAAGATTGCAAGTTTAAACCGAGCATGAGTAAAGACAATCTAGCAGTTTAGTGAGATCCTGTCTCCTCCCCCCCACCCATAAAAGGGCCAAGGATGTATCTCAGTGGTTCCAGTGTCTCTCTTATAAATGCAAGGTCTGGACCTTGATCCCCAGTAACCACATACAACAATTCTGGGGGTGGAGACTCACACCTACCAGCCATCAGTACTACACATCACAGTGCCTGGTGTGGTGGCCCACACCTGTAATCCCCACACTCGGGAGGCAGAGGCAGGAGGATTTCTGAGTTCGAGGCTGAGTTCAGGACCAGTCTGAAGTACAGTGAGACCTTGTCTTAAAAAGAAAAACTAAAAAAGAAAGAAAGAAAAGGAATGGAGAGTAGCTCATTGTGAAGGTCCTGAGTTCATTCAGTCCCCTGTGCTTCAAACAAAAGAAGGAGGAGGAAAAGGGGAAGAAGAAAAGAGGAAGAGGAAGAAGGAGTAGGAGAAGAGAAAATAAGCAAGAAAGTTGAAGTGCACGATGTGATGTGTAATTCTTTTTTTTTTTTTTTTAGGTTTTTTGAGACAGGGTCTCGCTTTGTGGTTCAGGCTGGCCCTCAGCTCAGCCTCAAACTCACATCACAATCCTCCTGCCTCTGCCTCCCGAGTGCTGGGATTACAGGCGTGAGCCACCACGCCTGGCACTGTGGTATGTGGTACTGGTTGCTGCTGGGGTGAGTCTCCACACCCAGTATTGGTATGTGGTTACCGGGGAATCGAACCCGGGTCCTTGCGCTTGCAAGACAGGCGCCGGAACCACTGAGCTAACTCCCCGGCCCGTGATGTGTAATTCTGAGTAACAAAATTTTTCTAATCTGAAAATCTTGACTGCTCCAAAGTCTGAATCTTTTTGAGTGCTGGCACAATTTCACATGTGACACCTTCACAGGGCTTGATGACCATAAACTTTGTTTCATAAACAAAATTATACAAATGTCAGAAACTGCCTTCAGCTTTTGGGTATAAGGGTGTATAAAGTATTTTTTAAAGTTTCACATTTAGACTTGCTTGGGCCCCACTTCCAAGATATTTCACTGTGAGTGTGCAGATAGTCCAAACTGCTCCCTGTATCCCCAAATCCAAACACTTATGGTTCCAAGCATTTCCGATAAGGGTTATTCAGTCTCTGTCAGGAATTGCTTAGGGACCAAAAAGGGCATGCACACCCAAGCAGTGGGCCATTCAGTGAACCTCTCCTCAGCCTTCCAAAGAGCTGTAGAAGGGACCTGGCAAAGGCATCACCATGCAGACTGGTAGGACTTAGGTCTGGATGTACCCCAAAGCCTCATGTTCTTCCAGAGGTAGCTGAATCTGAAATCAGGAATGTTAAGGGAGTGCAATTCCTAAACCACTACCTATGGGTGATGAGTTTGGCATCGACCTAATCCTTGTAGTCTGAATAAGATAAAAGGGACAGAGACATGTTAACCTCTCGTTACCTTTGCTGTCTTGCACGCGCCACGTTGTCGTTCCTCTGTGCTGTCTGTTTGCCACCCTAGCCTCAGAGCCAGCTGATTCTGGACTAACCCTCTATGAACTGTGAGCCAGATACACCCCTCCCCTTTTAACTTTGGGTGGTAGGTATTTTGTCTCAGCCAGGAGAGAGAGTGACTAACACAGGGGCTCAGAAGGGGCAGCCTCAGGCTGTGTAGGAAGCAGTCCTGACGTCTTAAGGGCTGAGCAATGTCATTGTTGATGAGTTGCTTTCCTTCCGTGTAATAGAAGATCCCGCCATGATACAGCATGTGGCTCTGGTGTTTTGTGAAATAAAATTGGAGTTTATGAATGTACAAGTTCAGAAAGACTCCTAGGCATGATGCAATACAAAGGTTATTTTGCCTCTTTGGTGCTCTTTCTCCAAACCCTAGTAGTGTTATGAGAAAGCCAGACAAAGCCCCGCTGTGGAGCACGGAGTGCTTGATCAGTCAGCAGGAGCCTGGGACACAGCACAGATAGGAGAGGAGAAGATGGGATACCAGCTCTACCTGGGGCCCAGATGTGAGCCTGGGTCAGAAATACGCCCGTTATGGCGAACCTGGTGACACTGGAATAGAATCAGCAGTTGTTAATAGTTGTGTACTCTTAATGTGAATTTATTTTTCTTGTTTTGTTTTTGTTTTTATCTTTAGTTATTTGAGACAAAGTCACGCTATGTAGTTCAGGCTGACCCTGAACTCACTATGTAATCCAGGCTGGCCTCAAACTCACAGCAATCCTCCTGCCTCTGCCTCCCAAGGGCTGGGATTACAGGTGTGACCCACCATGCCCGGCTTGGATTTCTTAACTTTTACAAGTGTGTCATGGCTTTGTAAGATGCTAACAGTACAGGAAGCTGGAAGAGGGAAACTCTACTGTTTTGGCAACTTTTCTCTAAATCTGAAATTATTATAGTCATTTATAAAATGTAAATGGGGAATACATAAAAAATGAAGAATCAAGCTCACATTTAATTTGGCATGATGTTATTTGGAATGTATTTCTCTAGTTAGTGATAAAGCAGACAGATTAAAAAACAAACATTAATAGTAGTTAGTACCAGTCACTGATCTATGGTACTTTGGGCTCTTGTACTCCTGAATTTCTTTCTATGAATATATACAATTATTTCAAATCATCAACTTTGTTCTAAAAATCTGATGTAGAACAAGTGACCCGTACCCTGGCCTGGATTCGGAAAAGGCCCGGTGGCTGCGGGCCACCCCACTGCAATGCAGGCTGGCTGGCACTGAAAAGACTACAAGACGCCGCGGTGGGCGGGAGGCAGGGGCTTTCCAGGAAAGCCCACATCGCCATGCAGAGTGCATCCGGCTGGGACCCTACAGACAGACACAAAGGCCTTCAGAGCTGCTGGCGAGTGTGCGTCCCAGCCATGAGCAGGAGCATCTCACCGCCTGGCGAGGACAGCGCCTCTCTGTCCTCACTGGACAGCCAAGAAATGAGGAGGTTTCCAGCTCCCGGCGCCGGGCACCAGGCCCTGACACAGGAGCAGGCAGACCGCTGGGGCTGCCCAGTGTGGACAGGGCAGATGCGGAGGGATTGGCAGATGAGGCTGGGGCATCTGAGCAGCCCCTGGTCACTACGGGCTGGAAGGGGAGGACAGGGCAGAAGGACAGCGTGGCCGGGCCCCAGAGGCATCGTTGGGTTCACCCAGGGGCACCTCCATCCACCCATCTCTCTGTCCTCTCTCTGATTAAGGACACTCTGTCTACCGGGGATGGTGACATGCCAGGCCCCATAAAAGGAAGTATGACCTGGGTGGTGTGGGCAGCTAGAACAGGCACAGAGGGAGTCAGACACTGGCACAAAGCACAGACGGGCTGTGCCCCCTCCCTGCCCCCTCCAGAGCCCCAGAGGTCAGGGTAGACCCAGGGAACACTGCGGCAGAGCCAGACTGAACTCTTGACAGCAAACCGGTCAGAGGAGCCTGTTCCTGCTCCCTGGCAGTCTTTCCAAACTCAGTTTGGTGGATAGAGCGCCAATTTCCGCTGGATTCCCTCTCAGATTGGGCAAAGGTGACACTGGACCACTGTCCCCCCCCCCCCGCCCACTGAACACATTCGTTCTGGAAATTAGTGTCTACTGAGCACCTATTATGCACCAGATGACAACACTCCCAAAGTGCTCTCCTCATGCAGCTAAGACAGGGCAGATGCAGAGGTTCCCCTAAGGGGCGCATAGACAGTGCTAAGCCCCTGGGCAGGAGGTACCTGTGTGCTGGGACGTGGCCTCCAGGTTCCAGATTCACTAACTGCCCCAGAAAAGGAAAGGAAAACCAAAGAAGAGGCCTACGGCAAAACAAGAGGCCTTTTTTTGAATCAAGGGAAAACTCAGAAACTCCACGGTGGCCTCCAGAATGCTGTGTGGTTGCCATGGAATCTGGCCCAGGAACAAAATAGAATTTGAGGACCACAGAGGCTGTGGTGGATGTTTTGAAAAGGATCCACAGGAAGTCCAAGGCAGAGTCGTGCAGCACACACCCAGCCTGCACTTCTGTATAATGGGACGGTCACAGGACCTTCTGCACAGGGTGGCCATGCCATCTGTGCCCACACATACAGGGACCTAGGTGGCAGCTGTGGCTTGGCAGGCAGGTGGACGAGCTCTATGCTGCTGTATATGCCATGCTCACTCTCATCCTGTGACGTGGAGGAGAGAGGTGCTCTTTGATGCAAGTCTTGCTCCTTTTGCAGCTAGAGATGGAAACACAAAGCATCTAAAACCCTCCCTGATTTAAAAGACAACCTAGTCAGGTTTGTAATGAGGTGAAAAATCCCCCTGCTTTCTATCAAACTTTCCTAAAATTACAGAGAATCAGAGAATTCCCAGAAGATAGGAAAGACAGCTCTGCAAACGTTCAGGCTGCTGCGACTCAAGATCTTGCTGCAGAGGCCGGTTTACTTCGTCTCTCATGGGACAGGATGCTTGACAGCGGAGTTCCTGTTCTATGAGGCATGGCCTGGTCCAGCCCCACAGGGTCCTCCAGTGTCCTCCACAGGGGCTGAGCTCTGGCCCTTCCTGTCATCTGTCCCTGCCTTGGTGATAGCTGTGCTGGTGACTTTTTGGCTTTAAAGATGATGAACACAAATGCATTGGTGGAAACTATATTGGAATGTCAAATGATGGCATTTTTCTGAGGCTGATCACACACTGTGGGGTCCTCTCTGCCGATGCTGGAGAGACCTGAGCCCAGCTGCCACTCAGCCCCTCGACTCGAGGGGGGCTAGCTGGCCCTCCCAGTGCGTGGTGTTGGGTCGTGGAGACCAGCATGAGCTCAGAACTGCCACCTGGGAGGAGCCTGAGACCCAGCAGGGAGCCTGGATTTTCACCTGTTGGCAGGAGTGAGATGTCCTCGTTCCTTCCCCTGACAGAGAAGAGTCACAGAAAATGTCACCACAGAAGGCTGAAGTGAGAACTGCATGCTCAAAACATAACACAAAAATATCCAATTTCCAGCTCTAAAAATTACTCTAAAAATCTAAAAGGCCTAGGAAATCGCAGACTCAGTGGAGGAAGACACATCCCCACATGCCCATGAGTGAGATATTGAATTTTAACGCAGCCATAATAGAAAGGCTTCATTAAGGCTGCAGAACTCCTCACTCACAGAGGAGAAACCAGCTCTAAACGTGGTCTCATCCAGAGAGAAAAATAATGTTTTTGATCACTGGAAACACATTTAAATGGAAGAGTCCCTCAGGAACTGTCTTAATAATCAGAACACACTTCCTTGACCGATACCTCCTACGCGGAATGAACTCTGAGGAAATCAGACAAGAGCAAGTACTTTTGTTTCTGTGTTAGTTTTTTGAGACAGGGTCTCACTTTGTATTTTAGGCTGGTCCTGAACTCAGCCTCAAACTCAGCAATCCTCCTGTCTCTGCCTCTCAAGTATAGATTTTGGTTTTAGGTTTTGCAAAGACCTTCTCCAGGGTGAAAGATAAAGCTAAAGTGTGGGAGGAAATACTTGCAAGCTGCATCATTCGCCAAAGCAGAGTATGTAGAATACATTTCCAAAATTCCTCTGGATGAGACCGGTGAGCTCCGCCCCTTCGATTCACCCCGCAGGCACAGCTGTCACGGCTGGGCTTCTCTCCTAGCGTTTTTTCTCCCTGACCTCTTCTAGGTAACGGAAATTGTAAGTATCCTGCTGAGCAGGTGGGCTTTCTGAAGAGCTGTGTTTGCACAGTCAAGGGAGGATTCTGGGACACGGCTGTGGGTGGGGGTGGGACCCCGGGGTGGGGGTGGGACCCCTCAAGGGTGGGTCCCTTTCCCTCCCTACCCCTCCCTTCTCCCCCTCCCCTCCCTCCTTCCAGACCCTAGAAAGGACGTGTCTGGAGATGGAAGCTGCCAATCACCATGGTGATGATGAGACCCGCCCCCTCCCTAGGACAAGCTCCTACACTCGCTCCTCTGGCCAGAACAATGAGAAACGGTGCAGGTACCTTCATCTGGGCCACCTCCTTCCCGACCGCTAGGGCCGCCTGGACCACGACACAGTCTTCCGAGATTGGCCTAGGTGAGTTCCGGGAGCTCTGCATAGCGGTCACGGCAGTCCGGTCTCCGTGCCGCGCCTGAGCCAGGTTGTCACCGGCGGGCCTTGTCACTTGGCAGTGGTCTGGGGTGTGGAGGCTCCGCTCCGAGCTTCCCTGCAGGCAGCCGCACTGACCCTGCTTCACAAATGAGAACCGGAGAAGAGAAGGTGAAGGTTAGCGTCTTAATGCAGCCCTCCCCAATTCTTCGTTTTGTTCATTCTCAAAGTAGGAATAACACAAATCCGCCCCGCCCCGAAAGCGAAAAACTTAGCGGCCTGAGGACGAAAGGCTGAGGGTGGACAGGGCTGGCCGTGGAGGCACGAGAGCGGAACAAGGGAGGTGCCCAGGTGGCAGAGGCACCCTTAAGGGCACAGAATGGACCCACGGAAGAGTCCGGAAGCAAGCTCCGGCCCTCCTGGGCTACGGCAGCAGGTGACGTTGTACCACTGTGGTGAGAGAACAATGTCTGGTGTGAAGATGACAATTTGCGATCCCCGAGGTCTTTCCTGCTTCACCTTCACCGAGCACCTTCCTGCTTGGGAGGGTGAGCCGCTCAAAGCCACCTCCTCATCAACCCCCAAAAGACAGGTGGTGTAAATGCAAGAAATAAAATAATTACATAGATTTTCAAGCATTGCACAAAAGCTAGAAACCAGAGAGGAAAATTTTGGCCATAAAATGTTTTAAAGATCTCCATCAACAATAGGAGGGCATAAGCAAAGACAAGAATGCTACCGCATTTAAATAATAATGTAATTTAGTTTCACTTACTTGGTTAGGTTAAGTCCTAAATATTTAATTCATGTAATAAGGAAACAGATCTAGTACCAAGACCTAATATCCTAATATTAGTACTAAGACCTAATATCCCAAGTAAATACACATTATACAAATCAATGAGAGACGAGAGAATGAAAGGACATAGCAGGTATTTTATGAAACAGGAGCATATGAGCAACTTCACTAATTAGGAAATTCAAATTAAAACCTTCTCCTCACCCACTCTTTTTCTCATCTCTCCCAGCTATGCCATCTACCCTCTCTCTTGCGGATAGTGCTTCTTAGGACTTACCAAAATGAGTGGATGAATGAATACGTTCCCTGTGGGGAGCTGGTGCACGTACATAAGACAACTAAAATCTTTTTACGTCCCCCACCCCTCCCCCTCTTGGTCTCCTTCCCTTTTATAAAAGACCTCTATAAGATCTTTCATATTATCTTTAATTTTGCTTTTTAATTTATTCCAGGTCATTCTTTTTTTTTTTTTTTTTTTAGGTTTTTTGAGATAGGGTCTCGCTTTGTGGTTCAGGCTGGCCCTGAGCTCAGCCTCCAACTCACATCACAGCAATCCTCCTGCCTCTGCCTCCCAAGTGCTGGGATTACAGGTGTGAGCCACCACGCCCGGCACTGTGGTATGTGGTACTGGCTGCTGCTGGGCGTGAGTCTCCACGCCCAGTATAGGTATGTGGTTACCGGGGATCGAACCCAGGTCCTTGCGCTTGCAAGACAGGCGCCGGAACCACTGAGCTATATCCCCGGCCCTGCTTTTTAATTTATTCATTCATTTGGGTTTCTCATATAAGAGAAACTATGTGATGTTTAAGCTTGTGTGTCTGATTTATTTCACTTAATATTGTGGTCTTAAGGCAAATCCATTTTCCTACAAGTGACTCAAGCTCACCTTTCTTGATGGCTGACTAGTACTCCATTGTTAATAAATACTATATTTTCTTATCTAGTCATCCTTTGATGGGTAGACTATTTCAGGATTTAGTTATTATAAACTGTGCCCTATAGACATGGGTGTAATGTGATGTCTTTAACTTCTTTGGGAAGATACCAAGAAGAAGAATAATTGGGTCAAGGAATTTCTAGCTTTAGTTTTTTGAGGAATTTCCACAGTGGTCATTCTAGTTTATCCTCTCACCAACAATATAGAAGGATTCCTTTTTTCCCAGCCTTGACAATTATTATCTGATTTCTTAATGATATCCACTCTTTCTGGAGTAAGGCAGAATCTTGGAGTTATCTTAGTTCGAATTTCTCTAATGATCAGAGATGCTGAACGTTTCTCATATATTTATTAGCCCTTTGTACTTCTGAGAAGAGTCAGTTCATTTCAGTTGCCCATTTTTCGATTAGGGCTTTTATTTTGAGGGGAGCCTAATTTTTTGAGGTATTCATATACTCCAAATATTAGTGTTTTGTATGAGGAGTAGCTGGTAAAAATTTGTTGTTGTTCTTCTTCTTCTTCTTTTTTTTTTTTTAGTGTTTTGAGATGGGGTCTCACTTTGTACTTCAGGCTGGTCCTGAACTTGGCCTCGAACTCAGCAATCCTCCTGCCTCTGCCTCCCAAGTGCTGGGATTACAGGGATGAGCCACCCACGCCCAACATTGTGGTGGTGGTACTGATTGCTGGTGGGCGTGAGTTGCTGTGATCGGCATTGTTGTATGTGGTTACCAGGGATCAAACTCTGGACCTTGCGCTTGCAAGACAGGCGCCGGAACCACTGAGCTAAATCCCAGGTCCTTTGTTCCCATTCTGTAAGCTGTCTGCTTACTCTGTGGTGCAGAAGGCCTTTAATTTCCATGACCCCGTTGGTTGATTCTTGATGTTATTAATTGCACAATGGGGGAGGAGAGTCTGTTGAGAAATTCTTATCTATGTCTTCAAGAATATTACATTTGTCCTGAATCAGATCTGAATCTGAAGCAGATTAAGTATTTGTTTTAGCATTTAGATCTTCGATCCATTTTGATTTTAATTTAGTACATGGTGAGATATGGGTCTAGATTGAGTCTTCCACTGTGGAGAGCCAGTTACCCTGCACCATTTGTTAGAGATGGCCTTTCTGCAAGCACATTTTTTGCCTCCTTCATCGAAGATCAGTTGGCTGTATGTGCCCAGAGTTGTTTCTGCACCCTCCGTTCTGTCCCACTGGTCCAAATGCCTGTTTTTCTCCCCGTACCATGCTGTTTTTCTCACTGCAGCTTTGTAACATCATTTCATGTCTGCTTTGCTCTTGTTGCCCAGAATTGCTTCTGCTCTTCTGAATCTCCTCTGGTTCCATGTGAATTTTAGAATGTTTTCTCTAGTTATGTGAGGAATGCTACTGGAATTTGGATTGGGATTGGGTTCAATCTCTACATCAGTATATAAGTATGGATATTTTTGCTTCTGCAGGAATAGGGAGCATCATCCATTTTCTGATGTTGTTTTCAACCTCCTATTCAGAGCACTGCAGTTTTTGTTGCACTGATTTTTTACTTACTTGGGTAGGTTAATTCCTAAACATTTAATTTTTCTTGAAGCTATTTTGAAGCTATCGTGTTTTCCTTATTTCTCAGTGAGCTCATTATTAACGTACAGGAACAAATTGGTTGGAGCTGTTGGTTTTGTGTCCTGCTATCTTGCTGAATTTGTTTATTCTAGGAGTTTTGGTGGAATTGGGGGGGGTCTTCTATATAACGGATTTCTCATCTATGAGTACAGATAGTTTGACCTCTTCCTTTTCTGCATAGATCCCTTTTCTTTCTTTCTCTTCCCAGATTGCTTGGGCTGAAGTTTCAAGAGTTAACTATATTGAAGAGTTGTAAGTGTAGATATCTTTGTCTTGGCCCTGAGTCTAAAAGAAAACCTTCCAATTTTTTCCATTTAATATGATGTTGGTGACATGTTTGTTATAAATGGTTAGCTGGGTGAGATAAAGCCTTCCAGAAATCCCTCTACTAGGAATGTGTATGACAAAGATTCTTGGACAACATCATTGAGGTATATGTGCAAGGACTTTTTACTGAAGTTATTTAATAGTGACAGCCCAAAAGTAAACAAAATGTCAATCAATAAACAGTGGCTTCTCCATAAAGTGGAGTGATGAATGGTTTGGGAAATGACACTGAAAAATGGCCAAGATCGATTGTTAAGTTAAAAAAGAAACAGATTACAAAAGAATGTGTGCAGCATTATTTAAAAAACATTAAATTGAGGACGTATGAAGACAGTATATACAGAGGGAACAATGAGAAAGACTATTTCTGGTGACTATCTCAGGGACACTTCTGAGGGATTTTCACCTTCTGTGTAGTTCAGATCAGCACGTTCCAAACATCTTGAAGCCAGAATCACAGTTGCAATCCTAAATCAGATTAAAAATATATATAACCATGGGTTATTAATACATCTGATAACTTCCTCTTGTGCTATTAATGATGCTTGAGAGACCAGGATTTCCTTCTTATTCTTTTTTTCTGACACCAGGAATCGAACTTGGGCCCTTATGCTTCCAAGGTAGGCACAATACCACTTGAGCTAAATCCCCTACCCAAGCTTAACCCTCTTAAAGGGGCTAAAGATCATTTTCATAATAATACTTCAGTTCAAAATAATTCACAGTTAAGACATTTTAAGATTTACACCCTTGCCCTCAATTCAGTCATTCATTTTAAAGGAATGAAATTGCATTACTGAAAACAGAAGTTTTTTGTTTTGTTTTGTTTGCTATTTTTTTTTCTTTGTTACATTGTTTGGAAATAAACAAAGGAACATTCACCAGAATATGCAGGCTGATTTTCAGTATGTAATCAAGCTTTTCTTCCCCTCAGGCCCTCATTTGGTTTGTAAAGAGATGAAGATGAACTCGGGGCACAGGGACTAATACCCTAAACCACTCTAAATACTAACAAGACACCGTGGTTATGAGGCTCCTCTGTTGGGCTGTTGGTCCAAGAGGAAAAGGAAGTGGCTCAGTTCCCGTTCTGTGACCTCACATTCCTCTTCAACATCAGGGTGGAAAGGGCCAGGCCGAGGGTGAGCATGGGAGGGGGTGTGAGGAATGATTCCCTCCTGCTCCCCTGGGAGAGGGGCCTCCCTGGAGAGGTGTGATGACCAATCTGGGCGCGAAGACAAAACAGCGCTGTGGATGCCCCCCACCTCCTCCCAGGGCCAAGGACGTGCCACACGGGACCCTAGGGCGAGGGCTGCTGCAGGGTCTCATCAGACTGTGCCAAAGAAGCCGACTGGAGAAGGGAATAGGCAGAGAGAAGCGGGGTCCTTAGGCGCTGCAGAGCAAGCCACACCCACCGCACCCCGTGTCAGCTACAGGCAGCTTGGTTAGATAGAAATGAACACGTGGTCAGAGGGGGACTGGGTCGGGAAGGAAGACGGTAGAAAAAATAAACCCAGCAGAACTGTCCGTGGATGTTCTTCTGAAAAAGTCCGCACCCCAGGATAGGCCCACACACCTCCCTAAGGGACAAGCAGTGACTTGGAATTGTCCTGTAATTGACACCACCTGGTTCGGGAAGGTCCAGATAGACATCAGTCACCGAAGGGGGCGACCAGAGCGTTTGGACTCAGCCTTTCCCCCCGCATCCCCTTGCTACTCCGCGTCCCCTTGCTACTCTACATGTGCGACCTGCCTCTCTCTTGGATCAACATTAGTTGCACTTGTACTCTTACTGGCTGATTAAAATTTGACTCATGTTGTGCTTGCTTTGTAATTTTCTACCCACCTCGTGATTTTATTCTATAAAAGATTCTTAGAGAAGTGACTTTGGTGACAACCCACTTTTAGGTCCCCTCCTCCTCTCAGAATCTCTCTCCATAAATCTTCCCTACTCTTACCCTGTCGTGCCTTAGAATTCATTATTTGATTTCGGGAGACACGAACTCAGCGTGGCTGCCATCTAGCACGTCCGGAGTTATATTTCCCTCTATAGCAAAAGGGCTGTGGGTGACTAACAGGCCTGCAGTGACGGGCGGAATCGCACGTCACGGAGGCAGCCCTCACCTGACGCCGCCGTGTGCCGCACAGCGGGCGAGAGGAAGCGTCGCCATAAACTCAAGCAGCAGAGGAGTCCGGAAGCTCACCCCAGCCTCGCAGACCCGCAGCTGGCAGCTGAGCTGCGCTTGCTTTTGGCCTCTTGGGCCCTCTTACCTCCCAGGGGCAGGCATATTCCCAAACAGGGACAGCAGTATTTTTGTCCGCTGCAGATCTCCTCACCCACAGAGGAGAAACCAGCTCCAAACGTGGTCTCATCCAGAGAGAAAAATAATGTTTTTGATCACTGGAAACACATTTAAGTGGTAGAACCCCTCGGGAATTATCTTAATAATCAGAACATGGCCTTGACCAATACCTCCTACACGGAATGAATCCTGAGGAAATCAGAGACAAGAGCAAGTACTTCTGTTTCTGTTTTAGTTTTTTGAGACAGGGTCTCACTTTATATTTTAGGCTGGTCCTGAGCTCAGCCTCAAACTCACATCACAACAATCCTCCTGCCTCTGCCTCCCGAGTGCTGGGATTCCAGGCGTGACCCACCATGCCCAGCACTGTGGTATGTGGTGCTGATTGCTGGTGGGCATATTACCACGCCGGCATTGTTGTATGTGGTTACCAGGGATCGAACCCAGGACCTTGCGCTTATAAGACTGGCTCCGGAACCACTGATCCCTGGCCCGGGAGCATATATTTATTCACAAGGTCCACACAGGAGCATCATTTAGGTTAGTGGAAACCATCTTCATGTCCAATGATGAAAGGCTGATTAAATTATACAGAGCTGATAACTCATAGTCATTACTAAAATGTATTGAATGTTTTAACTGGATCACTTGCCGTCTTAAAAATTACATAGAAGTATTACTCCTTTAATCTAGATGAAGATTGGTGTGTGATCTGTATAAGAAGACAGTACAATGATATTGATGACTTGGGAAAATGTTCATAGTCTATTGTTGAATGAGAAACACATCGTACTAAACTGTAGATTTAAAAGGCAGTAGTTAGGACTAAGACGTGGAAATATTGCTTTTATTTTCTTTGTGATTTGGAAAGTTTTCTGAATTTCCCACCACAAGATCACCTACTGCTTAAAAAATAAATGCCTACCAGAGTAGCTGCCTGCCCTCCCCAGCAGCCCCAAGGGGCGGGGCTCCGGTAAACAAGCAGGGGGCTGAGCGGAGCTGGCGCCACAGCTTTCAGGAGCCAATGACCCCTGGGACTGACCACGCCAGCCCTCAGCCAAGTCAGGAGCCCCAAGCAGGCCCGGTCCCTGCAGCCCCGCCCACTGCCCAAGCCTGAGACTGCGGTCACCCCAGGGCCCCAGAGTTCTGGCCAGTTGCACTCAACACTACGATCACTCCAGCGAGGCTGCTGCCCACCCAGCTCTTGTTGACTTTCGGACTCAGCTTCCACACCCTCAGCCTTCTGCCCCGCAGGCCATTTCCTCTGACTATCCCCCTGTGTGGTCCTTGAACTCACCTTCCCGTGTGCTCGGACAGCATCTTTTGGCTTTGAGGTGAGGGAAGACGCTGATGTGACTTTGGCATCAGCACACCTGCGGTAAGGTCTTCGCAGGAAGGGCAGCCACCACCGCCACGGCCACTTACCTCTAAGGCTCAGTGGCTTAAGCAAATTCCCCAGTCGGTAATGGAGGGAACCAATCCAAGCCCCGGCCTGCTGGTGCCACTCACAGGTGCCTGTGACCATGGCACATCGGACAGCCTCTGCCTTACAGAGAAGAAGCTGTGTCTGTTTGCTGGGAGACGGTGCCTAGAATCCAGTTCTCCAGAACCTTCCTAGACACAACACTTGTCTGGGCCTGAGTCTGAGTTCCAGTCCATCTGAGGCTCCAAAATCGTGTAGGTATTGAAACGCAAGTCCCAATTCTTCCCTGAGATGGGATGTCAGGTAGGCGAGTCCACGTGTGTGAGTTCTGTGAATACTTAAACGTCTTTGGAAAATCATCTGCCAGAAAGACCCTTAAAGCTACATTTGAAGAGAAATAGACAATGTTGCTCCTTCTGGTAAAAATACAAACAAACAAAACCTGCTGAGGTCCTGTGGGTGAGGAGCAGAGGTTCCTGTCATAAAGGTGTGACCTTTGGCCCCTGTGACCAGGTCTACATCTGAGGGCTCCCTACTCCAAGGCCCCCACTGATAAGGCAGGGAGCGGGGAGTTATTTAGTCTCTGTGGCTGCCCGACAGTCTCACACTGACTCACAATGTCTGATCTCTCTTCCTTCCCAAACCCTCCCCGGCCACAGATTTGCCACGTGGATCTCTGAGGGCAGGCCGGGCACTGTGTCTCACACTGTTCTATGTGTTGGGCCAGTGCACTTGGTTGATAACTGACTTACACTTGGCAACTTCCACTCCGTGTCTCAGCAGAGGCGTCAAGTTTTGCAGAAGGGTATAGAATTCTCAGGAAATCCTCCAGCCAGATGCTCTGAATGATCCCACCTGTCCCGGGACTGGGTCTCAGCACACTCTCAGTGGCCCTGAGCTCAGCCTGGCCCCTGTGTTCCGCTCCAGAATTCCAGGAGCAAGAATATCCTGAAGCATGGCTCTCACTCGAGCAGCTGCCTTGAAAAAGCTGCTACAGGGGCTGGGGATTTGGCTCAGTGGGTCCGGCGCCTGTCTCGCAAGCGCAAGGACCCGGGTTCGATCCCGGTAACCACATAACAATACTGGGTGTGGAGACTCATCCCCAGCAGCAACCAGCACCACATACCACAGTGCTGGGCATGGTGGCTCACGCCTGTCATCCCAGCACTCGGAAGGCGGAGGCAGGGGGATTGCTGTGACATGAGTTGGAGGCTGAGCTCAGGGTCAGCCTGAACCACAAAGCGAGACCGTCTCAAAAAAGCAAAAAAGAAAAAGCTGCTACACAGAGACTCTTTTACACACACACACACACACACACACACACACACACACACACACACACGCATGCGCGCGCCCAAACATTTTTCCTTTTCACAGAGGATGTAGTGTTTTTCCTGGGAAAATGGACTTATGGAGGAGGAGGGGACAATACCTTTTGAACAAGCCTGATGACTGATTCTTTTCTCACAGCTACTGTGGCAGTAGTTTAGTGAAACTGATCCCCACACAGAGCCTTACTTCTGGAAAAATTTGTGCTATAAATTCAGATGTAAGAATGTGAACTGTATTTTTCTGTGCATCAATAAGTTTCGTAGTTAAAGGAATTCTCTTGTAAATTCTTTAAAAATAAAGACATTTGCTCCTCCATTTGTTTTGTAATGGTCTCCTTGAGAATCTCAATTGCCTTGTTTCCTCTGAAGGAGACCAGTCAATGGTTTTTAGTATATTCCAGGTCACGTACTCACCGCTTTCAGAGTATTTGATCACCCTGCAGGAACCCTGAGCCCCTAACTGCCACTCCCCACCTGCTCACCCTCCGCCTCGCGCACCCATGGTCCCCTCTCCAGCTTTATACCCTTTTCTAGACACTGCATTCCTGAGTCATGTAAGATGTGATGTTTTGGGAACTAGTCCTTTCATCTAGGGTAATATTTTCAAGGTTTCCCTGTGTTGGAGGGTGGACGTGTGCTTCATTTTTCTTTCTCTTTTTTGTTTTTTTGAGACAGGGTCTCGCTTTGTGGTTCAGGCTGACCCTGAGCTCAGCCTCCAACTCACGTCACAGCAATCCCCCTGCCTCTGCCTCCCGAGTGCTGGGATGACAGGCGTGAGCCACCATGCCCAGCACTGTGGTACATGGTGCTGGTTGCTGCTGGGCGTGAGTCTCCACGTTAACCAGGGATCGAACCCGGGCCCTTGCGCTTGCGAGACAGGCGCCGGACCCACTGAGCCAAATCCCTGGCCCCGACTGGTTTTCACCCTGTGAAAATCGGTGGGCTGTAAATGTGAGGACTTCTTTGTGGTTCTCAGTTCTGTTCCTGTGCCAGCGCCACACTGTCTTGGTTACTGCAGATTCAAACGTTTTTGAGATGGGAAATATGCGTCTTGCAGGCCTGTCTTTCCCTCGCAGTATAATTTTTGCTACTCTGGTTCTCTCAAGGTTTTATGTGGAGGTTTTATATTAAGACTAGTTTACCCATTTTGCAAAGAAGCCAACCGGAGGGACTTGTAAGGATTGTGCTGAATCTGTAGGTCCGTTTGGCAGGTATTTCCATCTGAACAATGTTTCTTTTTTTTCAGACAGGCTCTCGCCATGTAGTTCAGGCTGGACTTGAATTCACTACGTAGCTCAGGTTGGCCCTGAACTCACAGCGATCTTCATGGCTGAGTCTCCCGAGAGCTGGGATTACAGGTATACGCCACTTCACCTGGGTATTTAGCTTTTTTATCCATGGAAATGAGGTTTGTTTATTTATGTAGATTTTCTAGCATTTTTCAACAAGGCTTTGTGGTTTACAGAGTGTGAGTTTTTCAGTTCTTTTATTAAATTTATTCCAAAGTATTTCATCTTTTTATAATATAAATGGAATTTTTCTTATCTTTTTACTGCTCTCTGCTAATATATACAAATTTATATTTGTAGATTGTGCTTGTATCCCATAGTTTGCTGAACTCAGTTATTAGTCCTAATACTTTTTAGTGGATTTCTTAGGGTTTTCTACAATTCAAGATAATGTCACCTGCAGACAGAAGTACTTTTACTTCTTCCTGTCCAATTTGCATACATTTTATTTGTTTTGGCTTTGTTCATTCTTGAGACAGGGTCTCACTGTGTAGTTCAGGCTGGCCTCAAACTCATAGCAATCTTCCTGCTTCAGCCTCCTAAGTGCTGGGACAATAGGCCAGCACCACCACACCCAGGGTGGAGCACTTAATTACATTCTCTTAAACCCCTACTTTTTAAAACATTAAACTTTAACGATGATTTTTCAGTTTTCTTAAAGCATGAAGGAAAAATGGGAAGGGGAGGTCAACAACAGAAAAAAAAAGAGAAAAAAAAGAAGAGAAAGCCCAGTGTCAACTCTATCTCAATAAAACTGTTCTTTTTAAGGAAATCATGTTCCTCACAGCCGCCAGATGGAGGAGGGCAGCGGCCACACTGGCTCATTTCCTGGCAAGCGCCCTGGTAGGCGTACCGTGCATCCTTAGATACAAATGTACCTGGACACATCCTGTGTCGGTCATTCACAGCCCGGTTCTCAAGAGCTCAGCGCCCCTCAGCCCTTCTCAGGATTAAGTAGCTCTAGGAAAGTCGTATTTTTATTTTAAATGGGTGAGGGTGCCCTGGAGCAGGAGCTGGGTGGGGCTGACCTCAGTCCAGCCGGGTGTCCTGTGGCCACTGTGCCAGGAGCCAAAGTCTAGGGAGGTAGCTCAGTGATGCTGCACCTACCTTGCAATCCCCTGTGGTCCCCTGGGGTGGAAATGAGGGCCACCCTGGCTGCCTGGCTTCCTGGGCTCTCTTGCATGCTCAAATGCCCCCTAGGTCAGTTTTCTTGTCTTCTTAAATCCACAGACACCAGCCAGGAGGCCGTTTCCAGGACGGTTCTGGAATCAGAGGCACCGGAGGGGGGAAGGCCAGGTCCCAGCCTCCCAGCACTCCCACACTGCTGACCCTGGGCTGATCCCCTCGGCTCACGAGGTCTGAAAAGCTGACCAATCAACGCCGAGGTGACAAACGGCCTGCGCGGCCCGGGCTCTTTCCAGTGGGTTCCCGGTGGCCTGTTTGTCTTGCTGGCCAGCTCGGGCTCTGCACAGAGGAACTTTCTACACAGGGTTTCAATGGCTGGGACATTGGCAGCTTCCCAGGTCAGGAAGAGGCTTTGAAGGTAGATTTTTCATACTTGCAAACGCTTTGCCTCATTGGCTATATGAGAATTGATATAACCCCCCCCACACTCAGAGACTCAGTTATTGATATAACTGCCCCCACGAGAGACTCAGCGCCGTCTGGGGACACAGAGCTGCTCCTAACGCATGTGTCTGGGTGGGGCTGTGTCAGCAGCGCAGTGACCGGAGCCACACATCCACACAAGGTCAGCCACAGACAAGCCCAGCCCGTGGAGAATGCGTGAGATGAGTCCCAGCTGTCTCAACGCGACACAGCCTGGCCCTCACTTCTGACTCTTCTGACAACCTGCAAAGTCACAGAGAAGGCCTCTGTCTCCCTGAGGAGGCGTCAGCAGCCAGGCCAGCGGTTTGAGAAGGGTTTGCTTTTAATGTCAATCTTGAAAGAAGTGTGGGAGGGATTTCCTGTCAGACCCAGGCTGCTTTGTGACTTGGGGAACAGAAGAAACTGAGGCCACACTGGGCGCAAAGTGAAGGCCGCACAATGTGGGGCAGGCCCAGGGCACTTCCTGTGGCCAGGCGGTGTCAGAGGACGGCTGTTGGGTCTGCATGTCTTCATGGCTCTCTGCCCCTGGCGCCACCGTCATCACCACGGAGTCAAGGTGCCCTCCCTTGGCTTCTCCTTGGGTTTTTCTGTCCCCTTCCCCATCTCCCTCTCCAATGTCTGAGGTATATTTGATTAACTGACTGACTCATTGATCACAGTACTGGGGATCAAACCCAGAGCCTTCACATTGAGCTTTATCCCCGGCCCTTTTTTATTTTGGTACCAGGGACTGAACTGTGACTTTGCACTTGTGAAGCAGATGCCAGAATCACTGAGCTAAATCTCCAGCTCAAATTTTTTTTCTCTTCTTTTTTTTAAATGTAGTACTGTGGGTCAAGCTCACTGAGCTACATCCCCAGCCCTTTTTAAATTTTGACCAGGGTCTCACTAAGTTGTCCAGGCTGGGTTCCAGCTTTCCATTTCCCTGCCTCAGCCTCCCAGAGTCCTGGGTGACAAGCCCGCACCGCCCCAGCTAGCTGAGGTGTGTTCCTAAAATACAAGTGTCTGCATATACTGGGGCTCACTGTGTGCAAACGATCCCCGTTAAGATGAACCCCATTGGGCTCAGGCCTCATTCCGTGTCACTGGTGTCGCCTGTGGGTGTCTGTCACTGCTTGTGCTACCCGTCAGTGTGGCACTGAGCAAGCTAAACCCTCCACCCCCGCCAGAGCTCAGCAGTTACTCCTGAATAAAGGGGTCCCCCTTGGCAGTGTGCAGCCTTGGGGTCCAGGTCAGGGCTGCAGTATACCCTCCTCAGAAGGCCCCGAGCAGACCTGCAGCTGCTTCCCTTCCGAGGCCACGCTGGGCACCATGACCTGCTCTTCCTCATCCCTCTGCTGTGGGTGCCCAGGCTGCTGTCCTCCCTCCAGGTTCCTGACCACATTTATTCATTGTGCCAGGACAGGGCATCAATCATGAAAGGA
>PVIR01009293.1:0-53743 GCA_004026965.1 Petromus typicus | reverse complement strand
ATGTCATTTCTTATTTGCACCAACAAGATGGCCTTTCTGTTTCTTATCTCTAGTTTGAGCTCCCTTCTCTGGCTCTCATCGGTGTTAATTTGGTGGAACAATGAGAGGTTATCCTGGATGAGCCTGTAGTCCCTGTTGAAACCTTTATTGCACAAATACACGCTTGTTTTGGTACATGCATGAGTTGAAAAATTACTTATTTTCTTTAGTTTTTTAGTTTCTCAGTTCACACACATTTCACTGTTTTTATGATTATGGAAATACACAAGATAAATATCTGCCAAAGGTTGCCCTTGATGCCTACAAAGAGAAAAAAATGGCATTCACATTTGTTATTTTATTTTTGTTTTTATTTTTTGAGACAGGGTCTTGCTTTGTGGTTCAGGCTGGCCCTGAGCTCAGCCTCAAACTCACATCACAGCAATCCTTCTGCCTCTGCCTCCCAAGTGCTGGGATTACAGGCATGAGCTACCATGCCCCGTACTGTGGTATGTGGTATTGATTGCTGCTGGGTGTGAGTCTCCACAAACAGTATGGTATATTGTTAACCGGGGAATCAAACCTGGGTCCTGTGCTTGCAAGACAGGAGCTGGAACCACTGAGCTAAATCCCCGGCCCTGTATTTGTTATTTTAGAACAAGTTACTGATATGATTTTATATTAGGTTTTGCATTAGCTGAGAAAATAGTAAGAAACAGCCCACAAACCACCACCATCTTCCCGTCCACCAGCTTTCTTCGGATGGTGGCCTCCTTGCCGTCCCAGTTCTGAACTTGAACCAAGGAGTCGTTGTCTAAGGTTATGGTGCTCTGAAAGACAGACGGGTCAGATCAGGTCATCACATCTGAGCACAAACATTTTATTAAATGCCAAATTCGGTCCAGCTATAACGACGCTCTCAGATAATTCCAGGATGGTATTTATAATTCTCCTTATTTTACAACTTTTTCATCAGTCAATTTGTTGGCTAACTTTACTGAGGAAAAAGTTTTATAACAGTAAAAACATAATAACTTGAACAGTAGGTGAAACATTCTTTTTTATATTGTGTCATACAGGGAAGGCATTATCTTTTTGCTAAATAACTCCAAGTAAATTTTAACTTTAAAAACATAAATCAGGCTAATTAAACTCCCACTGTTAAAGCCTATGGAAATAAGTTCCCTCTTGCTTTTTTACCTGAATAGTATTCTTTGTTAGAGTAGGTTTTTAAAAACCTGACACAGACATCTTTTTAAAACACCTTTGGTCAAAACTATTTCATTTTATATTGTACATGAATTTGAAGACTCATATATATTTAGTAACTATCTTTCCAAATGATATACTTTCACTTTTTAGGACATCACCCTTCATTGACATCAACCATCCCCTATATATTTCAATCATTCAAACATCTAGTATTTACAGAGCACCAAGTAGGTAACAGCACTGGATTCTGGAAACAAGTGAGAAACACTGTCTTAGAGATATTTATACTCTGGGATAAAGTAACCTGATGTGTTGCAGTTGGAGTCCATGGAATGGGAATGAGAGAATGAAAACTGTCACTTCCAAGTTGAGATCTTCCTGCCTTTCTGTCTGTCTTTTCTCTCCTCACCCACTCTCTTCCTCTCTCTGGCTCCCCTTTGGCTTGGTCCCTCAGAGATTAATAGGGACAGAAATCCTTTCCATTCTCCTACACTCACAGAGACTTGTTCCACTTCACCTCCAACATCCCCTGGAAACTGAGTTAGAAATAATTTGGCATTGTATTCATCCAGTAGCAGCTCCTGACTCATATGTTACAGAAGTATAACATTGCCTATACCAATGGACACAAGCTTCGTTCATTGTGTTTCTACATGTAGGAAGAGAGAGCTTTTGCTTTCGAGAGAACTAAATATTAATCTAATGATTCTCAAAATGTAACTTGCTAAGCATTTGAATCGACATTGTCAAAAATGCAGATTTCCTAGGTGTCCTCCCCAGACTTCAGCAGCTCTGGGTATGGGACTGAGGAGTAAGCACTTTGCACAAGCAGCCCAGTAGACTGTTAATGCTCAATATTTTCAGACTTAGGTTTTAGCCCAAAGTGCTTGCTGCTATTGCTAACTTGGGGTAATTTCTAGTTAGCCCTCATGGAAATTTACCCAAAGACAGTTGTACATCTCACCTTGGTGGTTTGGCCACCTGGGGTGGTTTCTTCAAACTCTTCACCGAGTTTAAAGGAGATCTCACTATTTTTGAAGATGCTCTTGGTTTTTATGGTGATCGTGTCTCCATTTGTACTAATGGTCACAGTGGGTTTTGCCAAGCAGCCTAGTTTCCTGCTGGCTCTTCCTATTCCTGGAAATCAGTGAAGGACACAGAGAGGAACTCACGTGCTGGACAGGGTTCTTTGGAGGATATTTGTTACATAGATTTAATACAGTATGAATTCCAGTATCTAAAGCTAGTCATTCCACCATCACATGGTAAAATAGATTTATTTTACAGAAAAAATGTTCAGTTTTTATTTAGTGACTGTCTTGTTTCTCGAGTAGTTATTAACATCATAGATCTGTAGACTCTTTTGAAAACCTGATTAAAGCTGTAAATCATTTATTTTAAAAATATACCTTTTCTACATACAAATAAATATTTGGTATAATTCTTCTAGATCTTTTAACATTTCATTTACATGCTTGTTTTTATCTAATTGTGTACTTTTTATTGTGATAAACACACCTACCACCAGACTTACTATTTTTACACTTTAAGAGTATAATTCAGAGGCATTAAGTACATGGGAATGTCATGCAACCATCCCCTGTACATATAAGTTTTAAAAATGTAAGTATTATATTTGATTATTAGTACCTATTTCTTTTTCCTTAGTTTGTACATCATGGGAACTTTCCATCAGTGCATAGGTAGGTATTTTTCATAATTACCACATATATAATGTGTTTTCCCTAATTGTCATTGATAATAAATTAGTTTGTTTCCAGTTTTTCTTTTACATCTAATTTTGCAGTGAACATTCTTGCACATACAGCTTTGTGCAGCATATTAAGAATGTTTTCAGTAGAAATAGCACTCCATACATGGCAAGGCCTAATGTGAATTTCTATGACGTGTAGTATTGGGGAAATACTGTAATATCTCAGTTCAATCCCTGGCACCAGAAAAAATGAGAAATGTGATCATGTGGCTCATGGAATTCATGATCATAAGATATGAAGAGTACCTGGAACCTCTGAATGTTGCTCATTATGCCAAAGGGAACTTTGCAAATGCATTTAAGACTTTGAGTGGGGAGTGATTATCCTGGGTTATCAGATGAAGGCCTACTGTAAATACAATCATACATGCCCTTTAAGAGAAGAGAAAATGTGTGTTAGGTAACAAGGAAAGAAGACAGGATAAGAATGGGAAGCAAGATTGGGGTATTTTGTCTACACACCAAGGAATACCAGAAGTTAGAAAGATGTATTCTGAAGATTCCCTAAGGATTAGATATTAGATTGTGAAATAATCATTTAAATATAATTGTGTCTTTTTGTTTTAAATTATGTATTCAAATTGCTGCTTAGCAAATGATATATGCATATTTCATTTATATAAATCCATGGTAAATTGCACAAAGGATTAAGTCAGTTCCAACCTAGTTTGAATAGAACTAACCATGGGTGGAAAATGAATATTTATGTTTTCCCAAATGAGAAACTAGGGTATCAAAAATCCATCTTATTTTGTACAAAGTAAGTTACGTGTCTTCAAAACTCTCATTATCAGTGGATATGGTATTCAGATGACCATGGCTTACCTAGCTCTTTCATATATGTTTCAAAGTTTTCACACGAAACAGATTTCCATGTTCCTTGGAGCTGATCCACCATTCCGTCTGAGATATGGATGTATGCTGATTTTTCCTGCAATATTATTGGAATCTGTTTTTTTGAGTAGAGAAAGCAAAGAGAAAAATCAGGAGAGAAATTAAGGAACTCTCATCCCTACAATTTTCCCTCACTACCAACTAAAACAGAAAATCTCTTACATGGAAATGTCAGGTTCAAAATGGAAACATGGTAGCTTTTAGCAGGATTAAATATAACTTTCCTAGTATTGATTAAAGATAATAAATAGGTATCATTCCCTTCTCCAGAACCTGTCACACTTAAACAGGTGGTCCTGGGAAGCTCTTTTACACCACAGGACTCCTAAGTTTCTGTCTTTCTCTGACCACAAGTGATTCAGGGGAAATCAGTTAAATAGCTTTTCAGATATGTTATATTCTCTGTGATAATTTGTGTTTAAAAAAATTAGTGAGTCTGCATAGATGATATTGACATTTGAAGTAAAAAATTCATCAGAGGTAACATTTCAAGACAAATGCTACTGACTAAAAGATTCGAATAGAGAAAAAGAGGAAGAGATTGTGTTTTACATTCAGAGACAGAGAGAAGAGGAGGAAGAGGATGAGAAGAAAGAGGAAGAAGAGTAAGAAAAGAGCCATGAGGAGAATAAGAAAAGGAAGAGGAAGAAGAAAAGAGAGAAGGGCGAGAAGTAAAAGGAACAGCAGCAGGAGGAGGAAGAGAAAGGGAAGAAGAAGAAGGAGAAAATCTTGCAACCGTTTTTCTAGGTGCCGACTCAATTTCTCATAAGCTCAGGCTACCGTTATCATGAGGACTAGATACCTTCTTAGCAAATCCTTCTTGTCATCGATTGATTTCTTTTCTTTCAACTTTCAATATAACTCTCTGTGAATACCTGCATAAGATCAGAGCATTAAAGCACATTAAAGCAAACAGACCAGCTAGAGAAGAGACTTTAAACACCCAGTCAAGTGACAGACTTCTCCAAATATGTGCCGTCAGCCCCTGAAGACACCCCTGTTAATTTTAGCTGGCTATGTTCATATGTTGACAAAGAGCTACTAAGAAACAATGAAGTTACAAAATCTTTGTAAGATAAGAAGTGGGTACAACATTTTACAATTTCCATTGAAATGTAAAATGTCCAAACACCATCGTCTATGAAGGCAATGCTTTTACTCAGATTTATTCAACAAACGAACATGAAACAACATTATATGAAACTTTACTTATGCTATTAACTGAATGTCCTAGTTATCACCATTTTCTGCTTCGTTTTTCTTTCTTGAGGCCACTTAACATTATTACTTTTTAAAGTATGTACAAATTATAAGTTTATGTTCCTCAACTTAATCAGGATAGGAGTAAGGCCAGGAAATAATCTACCACTGAAGGTACAGCAGGTAATAAAGTAAGACATTTAAGGAAATAATTTTCCAAGGAAATGTGGAACATATTACTACAAATGTTTGATGCACATTGATCCTTCATCAAAGAAAATCACTCTTTCGAGGTCACCTCCTTGCAGAAGCTGTCGTGTTGGGAGTGGGACTGCACTCTGTTTCTGACACCTTCAACTTGTAGCAGCCTCAGTCGCTGAATCATGAGATGGAGCCCACATGTGGCTCCTTCACATCTGTTTCCACTACATGAGATTCTAAGTCTGGACCTAACACTCTCAACAAGCTATTCTGTCACTTCAACCTTTCAAGTGATAGATGCTTTGTGTCGTCTGTGAATATGTGATCAAACTTTTCAGACACTAATGCTAAGTCCTATCTGTCTATCCACATTCTTTTACACCAAACATCCCTTAACTGCAAATTCTGTGCTGTGGCCATCAGAATAATGTTTCTTTACCAGTTTCTCTGTCACCCTCTGATCCCAGACTTAATAGATGTCTTGCCTTCAACACTGAGCTGAGTGACTACAGACATGTTTAAGCTTCTCCTCCTTCATTTGGTTTCCTGACCTTATATTTTCATACACATGATCTGAAAGAAGGGTACGGAGGCTACTATAGTAGATGGCATGAGGCTCAGAAGTCTACTCACGAGATTACTTAAGGATTTCTGGTCTTGGATTGACCCCAGATGCACAATTCAGTCACATCCCAGATAGATTGTTGCCTGTGCCTTCCTGAGTTTCTGGCTCTGTGGGTCTGATAGAACTCGGCTCATAATGGAAAGTTGCATTCTTCCTTATTGTTCTGTAATCAGGGATTCTGTCTCTTTTGGGCTCAGGTAACAGAAGCTCTTTCAGAGAGCATACAAGTCTGTGTTGTGGTGACATGGCCTTGCTCTGAAACCCCAGAGGTCTTTGTTGTGATGTTTCTATTGGGAATACGAACCTTTTCTTAACACTAACCCCTTCACACCATAAGGTTTGCCACTCATAAATCTCACACGTTAGCTCTGATTTCCTGCAGGCCCCTGTCCTGTTTCAGATCCCATTCAAAACAAGAGCATTTTGTCTCACCCATACACAAGCTGAACACATCCCTAGATGCACACTGTGCTACCATTATAAGCCAAAGGGTCCTGCAGGAACTTTGGGATAAGAGGCAAATATAGCAATTTGCAGCTTTCAAGAGATGACCTTATATATCTTTGGCTAAGCGGGATACATAAAATATATCCAAGAATTAAACAGAAGTCCCTCCCTCTACTTTAACTTCCATTTTCTATTGCATGCGTCTTACCAAGACTTCCAGGGTGTTAACTGCTTCTTGATTTTCCTGCCAGATCCACACAGTATTGCCCCAAGTATACAGACAGCCCTGAGCTCAAATGATTATAACAGGGCAGGAGCTACTAACACACTCCTAGGACAAAAATGCAAATACATGTTGTTGTCTGTTCCATTTAAATCCAAACGGTTTCTGGTCCTCTTTTATAATCTTTCTTGATTAGAGTAGAAATGAATGTCTGATCAATGCCTCCATATTATGGACCTAAGCACTTTCCAATCTGTACCAGATAAGATAACAAACATATCTAATACAGTTATCCACAACTGGAGTTAGTTGAGCTTGCATTAGTTCACTGTCATTCCTCACATTTCATTTGGTTTCTGCAGTATTCCAACTAGTGAGCTAAATGAGACTACAAAATGGCCCTAGATTCATTACATTCTTAGATTCCTCAGAATATCACTAATTGCTGCCTCCCCTACACACACACACACACACACACACACACACACACACACACACACACTATCTCACTACCACCACTAATAAATGCAATATTTTTTGATTCACTGTCTTAACTAGGGTTGAATTTAAGGATGAGATTTGAGAAGGTAAGGTTATGGGGGTATAGTTTAGGCAGCTTCCACATTATCTTCTCCATTATAATAGTTTGTATGTGGTTAGAAGAAGAATTCAAAGAGGAAATTATCCCAACAGCCAAGAATGTCAGTATGGATTACATAGTTAGAGACTTGGGAATGACCATTAGATGAATCCACACAACTGATGGACCTCTTGAGTGTAAGAGTTTGGGCAGGATACCATGTATGCCTTCACTCTTGCATAATGCTTGTCACCTGTCCCTGTCTGTATACCTTTATTCTCTGTCTTAATTGCTATCTCACTGCTAGGACAAAATATCCAACACTCACAACTTAGAGTAGAAGAGTTTTATTCTGGCTGATAGTTTCAATCAATTGTTGGCTGACTTTAAGACAGAAAAAGCATAGTGAAAGTCCAGGCACAGAAAAGCTGCTCACATCACGGTGGCCAGGAAGTGGAAAGAGTGGGGAGGGGTTGGGGAAAGAGGTGCACTCTTCCAGTTATGGCCCATTGACCCACCTCTTCCAACTAGACTCCACCTCTTAGCAGGGAATCAACTGTGTTGCCTTCGTAAACCAGTCACCTTCCAAACACAGGAGATTCTGGCACACCAGGAAAAATCGGGATATAGTTCTTTCCTAAAACTGTGAGTTCAGTGTGGATTGAGAGACAAGGAAAACTTTTCTACATTATGAAGGAGAATCTGGGATATGTTAAATTTCTCGTATTTCTACAGGATACCTAGCAATATAGTAGGTAATGAGAAAACAAGTTATTTTAGAACAGGGTTTGGAAAACTATGACTTCTATACCAGATCCAGCAGCCATCTGCATATACCTTTATCAGAACATAGCCACACTAAGTCCTGTATATATTATCTCTGGCTTTTTCTCTTGTTATAATAGCAATATTGGGTAGTTCCAAAAAAAAAAAAAAAACACGAACCACAAAAATCTAACATATTTATTATCTGATCCTTTATGGAAAAAGTTTCTCAATTCTTGTTATAGAATCCCAAGTTTTATTATCTCAAACTAGGTATTAGAATTTAACTACTAGGTTTATAGGCTTTCTTGGCTTAAGATATAAAAGTGATAGGTCACTTTTTGGTTTGAGAACTTTTTCACTAATAAAACACATTTTTGTAACTATACTATGGATAAAGACAATAGAAATGCAATAGAAGCAACCACAGTCTGGAATTTTTTAAAGTCAAAACAAGAGATGGTTATTAGTAAAATATAAATGGGATGTTTTAAAAATTGCCTTAAGTGCCACATGGGAGAATGACATGGGTGTTAGAAGGCAAGTGACTAAAAAAACAAAAACAAGGCAAAAATGTTGGTCTGCTCACTGCCTCTTCCTCAGTCTGACCCTAGCATCTCATGAGCATATTAAATGGTAAAGCTTTCTTTAGAGATAGCTCTGAGGATATACAAAGTTCTCTCGTTTTCTCAATCACCTTCAGTGTTGTTAAGGCTAAAAGCCAAGTACAAGGCCCTGAGTTTGATTACTGGTTAAATTTAAACAACAAATGAAAGAGAGAAAAAGAAAGAAAAGAAAAGAAGGAAAGAAGAAAGAAAGAAAGGAAAAGAAAAGAAATTAAGTACTGTGGCAAACAAGAAAATACCAGGTTAAATATCTTTCTCTCTACTTATCCTGGTGGCTTTTCAACAAGAGTATTAGAAGAACTTGGAAAGTGTGCAGCCTTCCTCATCCTAAAGTGTTTGCTTATTAACGATGTGAAGAAAAATTTACAGCTGGGCTCTTTGGGAGCCTGGGCTTTTTCTCACTGTCCTCATTGTCCAGATGAGCTGGCGATAAGCAAACCTGAAGCTGGAATGGAATGCTATGAACTAGGCATATTGGAGTCCAGCCAAGCAATAACATGGCCCTGTTCCATGCCAATATTCTTCACACATTTATTCAACATTTTTTTTTGGTAGGTTGAGAATTGTAGTAGCCCAAATGGTCCATCTCCTATGTGCTGACTCCCTGTACTGGTAAATATGAGCTTATTTAGAAATGAGCTTGTTCCACATATATTCAGGTCACAAGATGAGATTCTTTTGGATTTAGACACAGTGAAACTAAATAACATGTGTCCGGATTAAAGAAGGAGAAGAAGATTTAAGACTCACTGAGACAGAGGATGAAAGTGCACATAGGTATTGAAGGAGAGCCACAAGCCAGGGGGCACTGAGAACTCCCAGCCACTACAGAAGGAAAACATCTGGAGTAGATTCTCATCCATAGCCTCCTGAAGGCTCCTTCATTTTCTACCCTTGGCCTTCAAAAGTATATGAGAATAAATTTCTGCCCCACTCGCACACCTAGACCTAGAGATCCAATCCAGGGCCTCAAGCACACTCAGCACACACTGTACCATGGAGCTACATTCCCACCCCTTCCAATTGTTTTAAAGCATCATATCAACAGCAATTTGTTGTGACAACCTTAGAGAAGTAACACAGGGAGAAACTTGGTTTTTAGAATCTTAGATCCTCATATATTTTAAATAGGCAGTTTATTCGACTATGAAAAATATCATTTAAACTTATTTGGGATGGTCTTTATTTTTAATTGATTTTATTGGTACAATTTATATATACATCATGATCACATTTAACATGGAGAATTTGTACCAGTATACAACGCAACTTAATTTTCATGTTTTCCCATTCCTCTGCCCACCCTACAGTCCCCATGCCCCCTATATGCATAAGCTTTGCTTCCTTTTTTACCATCATATTTTTTCTTTTCCTTCTTTATTTACCCCTACTCCCTTTCCCTTTGAATATTTTCTATTTCACAATATCTATCATACATTCTAGAACTCATTTACATCTTCAGTTTCTCATACCAGAGAAAAGATATGGTATTTGTGCATCTGAGACTATTTATTTCACTTATGACTACGTCCTCAAGGTATGTCCACATGAGTATAAATGAATCAAACTTGTCATTCTTTATGGCAGAGTAATACTCCATTTTATTTTTTGAAAACCACCTTTTTATTTATCCAGTCTTCCGTTGATGAGCACTTGGATTGTTTCCAAGATCTGGATATCATAAACTGAGCTGCTATAAACATGAGTGCACATATGTCACTGTGATATGAATATTTAAATTTTTTCATATACATACTAGCAGGAGAATAGCAGGGTCACATGGGACCTCTAATCCTAGTTTTTTGAGGGATCTCCACAGATGTTGCATTAGTCTACATTCCCACCAACAGTGGAGAGGGATTCATTTCTCTCTGCAGCCTTGTCAGTATTCGCTATTGGTTGATTTCATGATAGCAGCCATTCTTTGTGGTGTGAGATGAAATCTCAGTGTTGTTTTCATCTGCGTCTCTCAAATGACCAGTGATGTTGAGCATTTTTTCATGTGCTCTTGGCTGCTTTTACTTCTTCCTGTGAAAAGATTCTATTCATTTCAGAGGCTCATTTTGAATTGGGTCTTTAAGTTTGGGTTGGTGATTTTAAGCTATTTATATACTCTAGATAGTAGCTCTTTGTCTGAGAAACAGCTAGTAAAAATTTTTCCCATACTGTTTGCTGTCTTTTCACTGTGCTGGTGGTTTCTCTTGCTGTACAGAAACTTTTTAATAAGATGAGATCCCAGTTGATTCCTCCTGCTAGTTCTCATGCTGTAGATTTTGTTCATAAAGTCCTTCTCTAAGCCAATGTCTTCAAGAGTTCTATCCAACCTGTTTTGCAGCAGGTTTAGTGTTCCTGTTTTAATATTTAGGTCTCTAATCCACTTTGATTTTAGTTTAGCGCATGTTGAAAGAGATAGGTTTAGCTGAGGTCTTTGGCAGGTTGAAGCCCAGTTTTTCTAGCACCATTTGTTAAAGAGACTATCTTTCCTCCATTGAAGATATTTGGCCCTTTTGTCAAAGATGAGGTGCCTTGGTATATCTGGAGTTGTTTCTTTATTATTTAATCTGTTCCACTGATCCTCAGGTCTGTTACTTTGCCAGTATCATGCAGTTTTTATCACAGTTGGATAATCTTTATTTCACTGAATACTTTTTGTCAATTAAAAGTTGCACTGTCTAATGGAAATAATGTGACCCAAATGTGTGGTGTTTGAATTTCTGCTTAGTTTTGTGAAAACGGTAAGAAAGAGGTGTAATGATATTTTGTTATCCCTAAGAATTACTTGCAGATTTGTGCTGAAAAGTGAAAAAGGAATAATAATGCCGATCATCATTTCACCAAAGAGAGGGAAAACTTTATAAGTAACAGTAATAGTGATAGAATAAAAACTAAATAATAATAGTAAATATCATAGCTATATGATAAAATTATAAAACCTTTTTCTGAAGTTCATCTAAGAAAAATATCTTCCTTACTTATTTAGTTTTTATTTATTTTGTGCTCCTCTGTTGTCTTTTCCAGTTAACCTTATTTCTGACACTTTTCAGGAACATGCAACTTCCTTTAGGTAACAAAAAACAAGATTTAGACAATAAAATAAATGTGCTGTACTCTGCTGAGCTTTCTCTGTTCCACAATTTCAGAAGGCTCACTGCAGGCTGGTGTGGGGAGAGGTGCTGGCTTGCCAGCACTGTCTGCTTCTGAGAAATCACGTGGTTCAGATAAATCAAAATAACAGACAGACTTCCTGTAGGGATGAATAAAGACTAAAACAGTGGAGCTTGGCAGCCTGAAGGCCTGTGGTTCAGATTTGCTGGGTTCCCATGCTCTCCTGCCCTTGCTTCCTACAGCTGGAGCTGCTGGAACCCCACCTGCTGCCTGAGCTCTGACCCCAAGCCCTCAAGCAATCCTGCTTGTATCAGATGATTAACCCTAGTGGCTCCTGAGCCAAGCTTGCATTTATAAAAATGCCGGGAGGTTCTCTAAACCTTCTTAATCAGAATTTCCGGGACTGTGCTGGAAGTCTATGTTTTCAAAAATTTCTCCTGGGTATTCTGCAGTAATTAGACATAAACATTGTCCTAGAAGATCAGTGGTTCTCAACGTATGGGCCTTGCCATCCAGTTTCACTATCACCTGAGAATGTGCTAGAAATGCAAATTCTTTTTTTTTTTAATTATCTTTATTGGTACATTAAATATGCACATCATGATTGCACTCCATAATGGGGATTTGTATCAGTATAAGACACAACTTAATTCTCATTTTTTCCCATAGCCCCACCCACCCTACCACCCCCCCATATATATAAAATTTCTTTCCTTACTTTTTTGTTACAATCTCAACATTGTCCCCTTTCACCTTATTTTACATTAAGGTAGAAATGCAAATTCTTGAGCAGCACCCCAGGCCTGCTGAATCAGAAACTCTGGGAAATGGCCCTTTGGTGACTGTAATGGATGCCCCAATTTGACAACCATTTCCCACACTTAGAGTCACTTCTAAAGAACAGGGTATGAGCAGGTAAATAGTAACATGAGAAACCTCAACTAAGATTAAATGTCACTAGGGTTACCTTACACTGGTGTCCTGTACCCGTGATGTGGCACCGTGAGAAGGCATTTCACCTCTATGAGCCTGTCCTGAACGCTGTACCCAAGCTGTGGTCAGGCACAGGAAGAAAACACTGAGGGATGATCTGCAGTATATGCTTCAGAATCTCATGGTCATGAGCATCAAAGGGAACCTGAGAAGCTGTCACAGATTGGCCAAACTAGGGAAACACGATGATGCTACCCAATGAGGCAGCCAAATGTGACAGAGGAGGAGTTCCAAGTCTCCAATCTACCACTCTGAGGATGCAGTTCAGGGGCATGTAAGGAAGAGGGAGCAGAGTGGGATGAAGATGGGAAAGGTGATTGGAAGTCAGACAAGTGAAGTAGTCAGCAGTCTGCATATGTACAGTCAAATTTCATGGGTTTTCATGAGGATGCATATTCAGAATATGATGGCATGAACATGCTCTGAGGATAAGGGTTTATTTTTGTCTTTTGACATCAAGAGGTCCCCCTCTGACACTGACAGAGACCCAAGGAAAGGGTCAGGGGTTTCAACCAGTTTAAATTACCTCCAAATGCCTGCAAAAACACTTAGGTAATTATTACTAATGCAAGCAATAAATCAGAGGTGTCACATATAGCAAAGCTAATAGGAAAATTCTGCCTAATTACCTGACTTCTAAAATTGGTGATAAAAGCAAGTGAAACCAGAGGACTTATTCAGGTTTTCCTCTAGTTTTCTTGGTTAAAGGCAATACAGAATCTTGAATTGGATCTTGAAACAAAAAAGGACATTAGTGGGGAAACTGGAGAGAAATTTGAATAAAGTACATAGTTTCACTGCTAGTGTTATAGTAATGTTCATTTCTTAGTTTTGACAAATGCAACCTGTAATGCAAAATGGCAACATTAGGGGTAGCTGACTGACACATCTATGGAGACTACTATGTCTGTAATTTCCTTATACATTTAAAATAACCCAATATTTTTAAAAATTTGGAAAACAAAGAAAAAATAAACAAAAAATGTGGTGCACACATCTGCAGTACCTATTATCAGGACCAACTCCAGATTTACTGAAGAAGAATATGCATTTTTTAAAAAAGACTCTGAACCATAAAATACAATTTGAGAAGCCTTTCTCTTTACAGTAAGCCTGGAATTTAGATTCAGCTCAACCTTTTGCAGGCTTGAGACACATGAAAATTTTAATTATTGGATATTTGTTGTCTACTTTTGAATGCTGTCAGTTGTCAAAGTAATTCTGACCACTAAGTTTCTCTCCTTTGTCCTTAGTTATTGCTTGGAAATACTTCATAAGATTTGAACCATATCTTGTGCTTGCAAGATGCTTTCTTCCTTAATAGACTGGAATCTTATCTTTGATTCTTAATTGTGTGCTTGTGGCCCCAGTACTTGCCACACACCTCAGCCTTGCTACCTCATGTTTAAATGCTGCTTCATAGAAATTCCCTGTCAGACTGTTTCATGAATCCTCCTTGTTGATGAGCACTAGGATTTCCACCTATTGTCAGCATGCCCTCCATGCTTAGAAGTATCCAGAAGCAGCACAGCATGTAGAGAGCATGCTTTTCCATCAATAGTTGAATAAAAAGGGCAGGAACTTCAGGGACACTATTGTTCTCCAAAATAAGTATTCAATAGGACCAAGATCAGTGGTCATGGCTAAGAGCCACTCCAGTCTGGATATGAAACTATACAGACAAACAATTTCTGCTGTATCCAGAACTTTTTCTATGGGTACCATTGTAGTTCTTGAAACAAGAAGTTATTGATTCTACAATGACAGCTGGTTGAATGTGTCTCACATAACACAACCAGAATGGAGAAAATGGAAACTCCCTTGAGCTATTGGCACTCACTTTCTTCTCCTAGGGAAAGAAAATCAGCAGAATTGCTGACAGCTAAAAGGCAGAAGAATGTAGGCCTTGAAAACTTCCTGGCCTACTCTATCTCAAGAGAGTATGGATAACTCTGAGCACTTACCTTGGACCATTTAGGCAAGTGTCATCTTCAGAAGCATTACGCAGTATGTGCAATGACAAGTGACCTTTTCAGGACACAGATGTGCCAGCCGCCAAAAGACTTAGGAGCAGCTAAGGAAATCCTGGACAGTAGAACCAATATGATGGGGGTCATGAGGAGAAGTCTATGGGATTTTTGGTCTTGCAGAGTCAGGAAAGCAGTATGGGAGGGGTCTGACGTGATCGGCAGGTGACGGGAAGCCAGCATGCAGTTCTCTGGGGTCGCTGAGTGTGTTCAAATTGCAGCAACATGGAGGCATCTATTTCCATCAACAATCCATGTACTCATTTCCCGCCTGTGTGTATGTCTTATTTCCTTCAATCTTTTGAAAAACTCTAATCTCCTTGCTAATGAAATCAAAAGAGAGAATATTTTCCCACATTGTGTGCAGGGTACACAGGAGATTAATATCTTTCACAGAATTACTGACTAAGACAGTTGCAAAATCTGGGAGACAGAAGAGCTTGGGGTGGGGGAGAGCAAATTTCAGTGCAAGCACTGACCTCCAGCTGCTGTGAAGATGCAATCTGCTCCTAAAAGCCACCAGGGCTGACTTCAGCATCACCTGCAGAAAGAAAATCCATGGCTCTGTCAACAGACGCATAGAATATTTTGATATTATTTTAATTTAAGACAATTTAACATTTGGCAATTTATTTCTTAACAATTGCAAAGAAATATCCAGTAGTAGAAGATGCTGTCATAGAAGGCAGAACGTTTCCATCTTTGACTTTCTAATCATCCGTGTGCTTTGTGAAACTAATAAGTTTTGGGCTAGGCAGTGCGTGAGTCATGGCTCCTCCCATATGAACACCCACTGTGAAATCCAAGGTGAGTGATGATATTCCAGGAACAACTGCATATAATAATTCTTCCACAGGTCTGGGCAACATGGAGTGGCTGTCATACAAGTGTGCGTCATCTCACGCGATTGTAATGATGATGGTTCCACCAGGGAGGATCACAAGGTGAAAAACTAGTTTAACTGGGCTCTGGTGCAAGTCAAAGTTAAGGTGAGAAGCAAGTACTATTTTGAACTCAATTTAGGAAATGGTGGGTAACTGATGAGGAATTATGTTTCAGGGAAACCTAAAAGCAAACAATGACAATTTTTGAAAAACACAAATTTGTTCATTCATTCATCTATGGGCATGAAAAATTATGTACATTTTTATCATAAATATTAAAAGTATAAGGCTGGGGATTTAGCTCAGTGGTTCTGGCACCTGCCTTGCAGGTGCAAGGGCCTGGGTTCAGTCCCTGGTAACCACATACCACAATGCTGGGCGTGGAGACTCATGTCCACCAGCAATCAGTACCACATACCACAGTGTCAGGTGAGGTGGCTCACTCCTATAATCCCACCACTTGGGAGGCAGAGGCAGGAGGATTACTGTGAGTTCAAAGCGGAGCTCAGGGCCAGCCTGAACTACAAAAGTGAGACCCTGTCTCAAAAAAAAAAAAAAAGTGCACAGTAAAGTGACTGGAATATAACATCAGTGGTAATGATGTTGATGTTACACTGTCTCAGATGGCAGAGCAAAGGCTAAAGTTTTCTTTCTTTCTTTCTTTCTCTTTCTTTTTTCATCTTTCTATAATTTCATTTTATCTAAAATTGTTTTATAGTTAAAGCAATAAATTCTATCATTTTAAAAAGGGATATACAGCAGTGTCTTGTGTAGCTGATGGAATGTGGTAGTTTATAAAACACAGAAAATCTCCCTGTAGATGATGGCACAGCAGATGGACTACATTATAGAAGCACTCTAACTGGCTGAGGTGGCCCATGCTTGTCATCCCAGCACTCAGGAGGCTGAACCAGGATGATGACTGGGATTTCAAGGCCAGATGGGGCTACATATTGAGTTCTTCAGCAGCATGAACTACATAGCAGAACCTCATCTCAAAACACCAAACCAAACCAAAGCAAAGCAAAAGGTAATTTTATAGGAAAAAAAAAAAAAGGACATTTTTATAGGAAAAAAAAAAATGAGTGCAAGTTTCAAGTGTCTGGTAGAAAGTTAAATAAACATATCTGAAGCACAGGCAATAAAGATCTAGATCATAAAAGGAAATCAAGTGGACTGGACAAGAAGAGGGGAAGCTAGGACAGAGTAGAATAAGAGGAGCAGGTGCAGAACGACAGGGGACTAACAGAAACGGAAGCATCGAAACAGCAGCTCATGAGAGATTCAGGAGTGAAGAATATGTTACATTCTGAGTGTTGCTATAACAAAGTACCACAAACTGAGTGGGTTATAACATCATAGCATTCTCTCACTGTGCGGCAGGCCACAAGTCTGAATAGAAGATGCCAACAGGGCCATTTCCAAAGGTTCCAGGGAAAAAATCCATCCTTTCTACTTCAGCTTCCGGTAGCTGCAAATGTGCCCTGACACGTGGCTGCACCCCTCTGTCTGCAGTGGCCTTCTCTGTGTGCTCCTTTTCTTTTGTTCCTGTAAGAAAACTTGTCATCAACCCACCTGACATCTTTAACTACATCCGGAAAGAACTTTTGCCCAAGAAATACCACGTGCCCAGGTCCCACAGATTTGGTGTGGACGTTTCTTTTTGAGAGTAGCCATGATTCTTGTTCTAGGTCACAAAATGGAGTGCACTGTGGTAAGCAGATAGGGCCTTTTGGTAGGAACCAAACAGTGAGAAACTCTGCCATTTAAAACAGAAAGGGAGGGCCCACTTAATTTTGTGTAAAGTGCATTTCTCTACATGCATTTGATACTCTTTCCTCTTATTGTAAATATGAAGACAAATAAGGTTCTCATTGTTAAATAACTTTCTTATTAAAATTTCTGGGGGACAGAGGAGTGGAAAAAATAAGAACTAAGTTGTGTCATATACTGGTACAAATTCTCAGTGTTGAGTGTGCTCATGATGTGGACCGATAAAATCAGTTTTTAAAAATTGGCATTTGTTTTCTTGAACTTTATCTTCTTTGGTTTTTGCTTGTAGTATTATAAAAAATTCAGATTACAAGTCTAATCAATTGTGTTACTTGTGCCTTGAAATGTTTAAAGACAGTTTTCTTATTTCTAAGTCCCATCTTAGTTCAACAGTATTTATGGAACACATGTAGAGTATTGGCTCTGGGCTAAGTCTAGAGAAATAAAGATGTGTGATTTAACCCCTGAAATGAAGAACTATTTGGTTACTGTCATACTCCTTTATCAAAAAAAGGAATATACCTAACAAATTGCAAATTTTGTAACCTGAAAAGTATAAAACATTGAAAGAAATTCAGCACAATGTCTTCAAAAATCTCTGGTGCAATTTTTGTAGAAAATGATAAATTGACTCTAAAATTCATGTGAAAATGAGGGGCCCAAAATATCCAAAATGTCCTTGAAACTGTAGGACAAAGTCAGACTCTAAATAAATACATAAATGAGTAGATAAATAAGAATATCTTACTAGGGTAAGAATATGAAATTATTCAGTATTACAGAGAGTTGAATGAATCAGACTCATTCAGATTTGATTATTCATTTGGTTCTATTCTATAAATTTTTAGAAAAAAACTGAAGAAAATAAAATTATAAAAGTGGTCCTGCCACAAACAACAATATTTTGTTTAAAAAGAAATTTAAATTATTCACATTAAGCAACAAAATAATTAGTACTATAAAGCACTCATCATAACTGCTTTTAAAAAGTGTGTGAGAGAAGAGATGGAGAAAGAGAGACATTAGTAGGGGATTAGAAGAATCCTGCATCACCAGAATAAAAAGAAATGGATTTTCCTGTGCAGAAAGGATCATTCTTTGGAGAAGCTGTCAGTGAAATGACAGAATTTCAGGGAGCAAAAACTGTGTACAGAAAAACCCAGACATCACTAAGTCCTCTTTTGTGAGTGTCGTGTCATGGCTGCCTTGACATCCTACATGCATTTGAAAGGTTTATAGCAAGTTCAGTTGAATTGAAATATTTCATTGTGCCTTCAGTCACCTTATTCTCTGAATCTGACACAGTGCAATATCTGGGTTTTCTGCAAAATCCAATGACAGTAAAAGGTAAACTTTTGGGTTAGACTCAGGATATCAAAGCAGCCATGACAACTGAACTAAAGACACTCACAAAAGAGGACTTCTAGAGTTGCTTCAGAAACTGGCAAGAATGGTGGTTAATGTGTTCAAAGGGAAGGGGGTATTTTGAGGGGGATAGCATCGTATCTTATGGTAGTTTTTTAAAGTTGATACTCAGTGTAGTGTTTGATCACTGTATACTCTCTGATAATACATTGTTACATCATAAAATATGGTGAGTGCCTCATGTTACCTTTCTCAGGCATAGAAAACACTGTCCAGAATGGTATGCTTCTGATTTTAACATCCACACCTTTTCAAGTAATGAGGTGAGCTAGAAAGTTTTCTGTGAGGTATTCAGAATGAAAAGGCCTTGGTATAGAGTAGAAGTATGAAAAAAACATTTGTCAATGAACTGGAAAAATTCTAGAGAGTAGTGATTCAAATAAATTATTATAACAATCTAGAAACAAAGAGGGAGATTTGTCGGTTGAATCGCACGGTGCCCAGTTCGCACGGTAAGGCCACCTTGGAGCACATTCACGGCTCTGCGGAGACTTTTCCACATCATTTCATCCACGCAGAGTGCTGTGAGAAAATGTCACCAGTCAACTTGACGTGTTCTGTTCCCTGTGATTTATGTTTCCACTTCTGAGCTGTTGCATTAAATCCCAGCGTGGACCCACACCCTCCTTGACTCACACCCAACTGTCTTTCTGAAGCCAGACCCTCAGAGGAAGCCCTTCCCTTCTGGCAGTTATTACTTGTTCAAATCAATTTATAAGACTCTTCAAAAAAACTCTCACTCTCACTATGCTAATTTTCTAAATAATGAGAGAAAAAGAATTTCCCATTCTTCTTAGCAAGTACATGGTCCTTCATCAGCTAAGAATCCTGACACCTGAACTAGGCTCACTTTAATTTCAAGAATGTCAAAGAGGGGCCAGGGATTTAGCTCAATGGTTCCGGCCCCTGTCTTTCAAGCGCGAGGACCCTAGTTTGGTGCCTGGTAACCACACACCTATACTGGGTGTGGAGACTCACGCCCAGCAGCAACCACTACCACATACCTCAGTGCCGGTCGTGGTGGCTCACGCCTGTAATTCCAGCACTCGGGAGGCAGAGGCAGGAGGATTGCTGTGATGAGTTTGAGGCTGAGCTCAGGGCCAGCCTGAACTACAAAGCGAGACCCTGTCTCAAAAAACCTAAAAAACAATGTTGAGATTGTAACAAAAAAGTAAGGAAACAAATTTTATGTATATGGGGGGTGGTAGGGTGGGTAGGGCTATGGGAAAAAATGAGAATGAAGTTGTGTCTTATACTGGTACAAATCCCCATTATGGAGTGCAATCATGTGTATATTTAATGTACCAATAAAGATTAAAAAAAAAAAACCTAAAAAAAAGAATGTCAAAGAGCATGTTCCCGAAGCCTGAGTGTGTGTGTGTGTGTGTGTGTGTGTGTGTGTGTGTGTGTGTGTGTAGGTACACACACCGTAGACAAATGTGAGGTTCAAACATACTCTAAACACAAAGGGACAATTACAAGTGGACTTGTCTCTCCTTCCATTTTTAGTCCCAGAACAACACAATGACCTTGAAGGCCTCTGGCAGTCAGTGAAAACCCAGCAAGTCATGGCAAGTAACAGTGGAGACCAAAGCAGTTCATTTGATCACATTCCAGTTTCTTAATTACTATGCGTTCATTTTAATAAGAGAGATTGCACATAAATTATAACTGCTCTTTTTCATTTTGCAGGTACTGGCAGAAGTATTTTAATAAGAATAATTGCAACATATCCTGCAATTACCATTTACTGTCATATCTGTGGCCCAAACTGGGACAATGGATCCTCAAAAGCCAACAATTAAAACCAGACATTATTATGTTTTAGTATCAGTTTAAATCACTCACTGCATCTATTATTAATTTCTCATGATTCATTCATTCACTCCTACACAAGTACATTGAACTTTGTATAACAGCAGTTCTGTAAGTGTTAGAATCAGAACACAGACTTATGAAGGAGAATGTGTTCACTTTTGACAATTAGCTATTATTTTCAAATTAATCATATTATCATTACCCCTATTGAAAGATATGTTGTTATCTCAATTTTGTATTTACAGGGAACAGAGATTTAGAGAGGTAAAAGAACGTACACTAAAAATGGTGAACTATTTGATCTATTCAATCAAATTTTTAATTCTTGAGTATCTATTTCATGGCTGGCATTGCACTGGGAACCTCAGATATACTGTTGTATAAAAGGAGACAAAGATGCTTTCCTAGGACCTCTGTCCTCTGTAGCTGGGATTCTCTGCCTTGTGGAAGCACACCAGAATCCCCTACTGAACTTCTGAAGAGTGTCAGTGTCCAAGGTCCACTCTTGATAATTAAATCACCTCTGGAAGTGAAACTCGAGAGTGAGGACTTGAGGGTAAGGTAAAACATTACAGAATCATTGTTTAGTGCATCCAGCAAAGTCACTACTCCCCAAGCACTCTACACACATTTTAGAGATAATGTTGGAAATTTTGGGATTAAGCTAACATTTAAATTAATAAAATTGACTAAATGGGATTTACCTTCCATAACATAGTGGGCCTCATCCAATCAGTTGAAGGTCTTAAAACAATGAACTCTGACCTCCGCAAACCAGAAAGAATTTTGTCAGCAGACTGCCTTGGGCACTTAGACTGCAGATTTTCCTTGGGCCTCTAGGCTGCAGGTCCAACTCTGATTTTTTACTTGCATCTTCCCAATTGTGTGAACAACTCATCTCTCCCTCTCTCCTCTGCACACACAGAACCTGTTAGTTCTATTCTGCACCACTCTGGCTAGTACAGAAAAAGAAGTTAGAAAGATGACTGAATACTTGGGAAGAAGGCCTCAGTGGGTAAGCTAAAAGAGTTGTGTCTTCATTTTACTGGGACTACAGAGGTTTTCAAGAAGATTTTAAGTGCACAGATTTTGTCTTCAAGACTCACTGCAACACCAGTAAACAGTATGAGTTAATCCCTAAAATCCCTTGCTCTTTTATCTGTCACCACAGAAAAGAAACATTCATTCAGAAACATGCAATTCTTTAGAGTAGAATTGGAATATTCAGTAAACTATGAGTTTTCTTCATCATTATACCAAAGAAACACCAATTTATCAGAGAAATAAAGAATATGAGGAGGTAAACTATGATACTGAATAATGAAACTGTAGACTTTAAATCCTTGGCAGAGTCACCAACTTGATGTTCTTCTGTTACTTTATGGCATGTTGAATCTGTTCTCTTTTGATGTAGTAACCATGAAACATAGCCTGGGGTTTAAAAATTAAATGAAATTAGACTTTAGGATTTAAACAAAGAACACTAAGAATTTTATAACCTATACTCCTAACTTGATTTTCAAAGATTTTGGTTCACATACAACTTGCAGTTCCAATGTTACCAGAAGTACAGAAAAAGGTAAATTTATTTTAAAAGTGTTTTAGAAATAATCTATAGTTGTTATACTATTCTGTAGCTGTGTAGGTAAGTGAAAATTTTTCTGTATTCTAGGGAAGTCTAGGTTTTTTCTTGATTTATCTCAAACTTATGGCTTCTCTTTCTGGTATTCCGTATCATCCTTGTTGGGATGCCACTTCATTCCTTCCTGTACTTTTTAGTTCCACTTAACATTTATTTAAGTAAGTACATGTTGAGTACCTCTTTAGGTCCTGCACTCTGGAAGGCAAATAAAAACAACGTGTCGCTACCTTAGAACTATGGGCACCCATGAAAGCACTCTCTACAGTGAAGACACAAAAATGAGCAGTTCAAACTACATAACTTATGCGAGCTGATCAGAGAGAGACAGGAACTCAATGATCAGAAAAACTGCCTGGGGGACGGGAGGTCAATTTGGGTCTTATCAAGGTCACAGAATTTAGTGAAGTAGAGAGGAGGGGCAGGAAAGGTAGTGAGTACTACAAAAAGAAAGAAGAGCATGAAGAAATGAAGGGGAGTTCAGAGGGAGCACTTGGAAGTAAGAAAACCATCCAGAGATCTCTAGGTGGGACAATGAGGCGCCCTGGGGAAGGACGCTGAGTTACACACAGCCACAGGAAAGATCTTGTGTTTTCACAGGTGCTGTTCATCCACTCAGAACACATTAGATTAGTGTCTCTATATTAGAAAGAGTCTTTGATTTCCAGTGAAAGAATTTATACTTTTAACTTCTCAACAGTGAAGACAACCCAGCACTTTAGCAGGGTTTCTAAAAGGCGGCATTTGCAAACACTGACTGGTTGATTGTTGCAGAAAGGGAGAAGACAACACAAGGAAGGAGGGCTTCGTGGGAAGCCACGATGATAACATCTGTAGGTTTTTGAAAACGTCAGGCTTTCTGGAGACTTTGCAAAGGAAAATAATAGAATGTATGTATGAGAGAGGTATTTTGAAATAAGAATCAACAACACTTTGTCAGTGGGTAAGTATGTAGGTGTAAAGACAAAGAAAATGAGTCAAAATCTTTGCCAGGTTTTAAGCCTGAGAGATATCAGGAATGTGAAACCTTGAGAAGCTTTGTGAAGATCCTTGGATCAGGGACCCAAGTTATCACATGAGTGTCATGAATTGCCACTGTCATTCTTGAGGAAGAATCCACATACCTCTTATCTATGCATTTCATCTCTCCTAGAATGTGTTTTTCTACACGTTCTTGGAACTACTACTGCAAATATTTTTCTAAAGGGAATAGCTCATGACAAGAATGCTTGTGATGTCCCACACTACACTCAGTTTGGACAACTACAAGTTAGAGGACATCTCAAACAAAAACCTAAAGGTTTTTAAAAAGCATTCTCTTGCTAAGGGGCCATAACAAGACACCGCATTCTCCATCTTACCAAATCGTTTCCTTGACCATCACGGGTGGTGTCTGAGTCACTGTGCCCCCAAATACCAACTTGAATCTTTTACTATGTGTTTTCATACTTTCTTTCTTAGAGCACTCTGTACCCTGCACCATGCTATGTCCCAAGACAGAGAAGAGAATAAAGCAAATGAGTGCCCTGTGATACAATTTTTGCAATCTGATTTGAGGCACAGACAAGCAAACACCGTCATAGTAATCTGTGATAAAGGGAAGGATGAGTCTGTTGTGGGGAGCCAGGAAAGCATGATGCAGCACACTTAGTAGGCCGTGGGATTTGGAAAAGGTATCCCTGGGAGGGTGATGGGTAACCAGTAACATGGGGAATGAATAGGCAAGGCAAGAAAACAGAGGAGAAAGTGGGAACATGGGAAAGTATGCTCCAGGCAGAGAATGGCAATTCTAGCTCGGGGGGGGGGGGGGGGAGAGTCTTCCAGGGCAGTTGGAAGTTCGGTGTGATACAAGAAGATAGCACTAAGGTGTGGAGATCAAAATCGAAGAGACAACACTGAAGGGAGGCTCAGTTTATGGGTCTGATGCTGTCCTTGGGCATGAGGAGCTGTGGGAGGGATTTAAACTGGACAGTGACTTAATCAGATCTGGACTTTAATACATTCACTCATGCTACCATGCAGAGAGAGTTGGAGGATAAAAACACACTCGTTAGCTTTCTGGAGGAATTATGACTGGATAATCCTTGGAAGTAGGTTAATGATAGTGAATTAAGGAAAGCTGGGTAGATTTTCAGGAAAGTAAAGAATTCCACAGGACAGTGGGATTTTTAATGTATTTCATGTACTGATGTGTCCCAAATGCCTTGAATAGTACCTGACACATAGGAGACCAATTAACATTTGTTGAATGGATTCATTAGATAAATTTGTACCTTAGTGTCCACAAGGGATTTATTGCAGGAGTCCCCACCGATAGCAAATCTTCAGACTGTTATGTCCCCTGTATAAAATGATATAGTTTCATATATTCTATACCTATCCTCCTGCATACTTTGATTTATCTCTAGATTTCTTGCAATACCTAAGACAATGTAAATGCTGCAATTGGTATACTAGATCATTTAAGGAATATTAAATTAGGGGCTATCTTAATTATGTCCCAAACATGCTACAAATAGCACGGTGACAAAAAGTTGATGCTACAATTGGCTTGTTTTGGAAAGTGAGTCTGACCAAAGCCTACATGCTGAAATCAGAGAGACTCTTACCCAAATTCCATTCCCAAAGTTACAACTTTCTTTACTAAAAAGACAAGGTTAATTATTAACCACAATCTATATTTTGTCTGTTCTATTCCTAACTCAAGAACGCTTTTTCTCTTCTTTTATAAGCCTTGCCTCTTTCAACAGTGTATCCATAACAACTCCACATCGTCCCCTCACGTAGCCCCATTACCTCCATCTGACTCTGATGTCAACAATAAATATGGACAGATCTGGGTGTTCAGGGCCTTTGCTTCTTTGAGTCTCTGAAACACTGGTCATCATGGCTCCTTATGCATCTCTCTCTTTTACTTTCTCTCTACCTTTCTTCTTACATGAGTTGTAGCATCAAATAGGAAATCAAAATTCATTACAGAGGCCTCTGGTAACTATAAAGAGAGAAAAAGCCTGTATATGCTCAGCACAAAAACAATTTTTTAAAAGATTTGATCTGCATTGAGTTCATGAAGATAGAACCCGTGGACAGGCAGGGCTGATTATAGTATGTGTCTTTAAAGTGAGTTAAGAAAATTACCAAGATTTCTGGCTCATGAAACTGGCAAACTGATGGTGCTATTTATTAAGACATGAAGCCGTGGAGGAAAAGCAGAGAGGATCAATCATGTTTTACAGGTTTTGTTTGACATTCTTTTGAAGTGCCCAAGTGGAAATGCAAAGTAGGTAGTGAAAAATCAGGTAAGAGTTCTGGGTTGAGGATAGGTGAATCTTTAATATAATTTATGTAGCTAGTGTTAGTGTGAATGTAGTTGTGATTACTGTGTAAGGTAGATAGAGTGACAGTTAAGTAGGGTCTTGAGGACATTAATGTTTAAGTGACTGAGAGAAGGGAGCTTCTCTCTCCACCTCCCTCTTCCTCCCTTTCTGCAGGCTTATTTCCACCTTTGCAATGCACCACCAAGCCAATTGTTTCCACCAGCTCTTATTTAATTAACCTTGACATAAGAGAGGGAAGTGACCTTTATTAAAATCCCTTTGGATTCTAAAATTTTGATCACCTCTGTATTTTCTACTTTAAATTAGGTCACACAAAAATTTGGTTGTAAAGCACAATGTTAATTAAAGAGTTCATACTACAGTGTCATTTAATAGAGTAATGACAGCTCATATTTTATAGATTTTCACAGTCATCAAATTTAGTCATAATTACTTTACTATTTTGTCTTTTTTTTTTCCTATGGTAGGGAATTATCAAATTTAGGAAGAGAAGAGCCAACAGAAAGCATCCAGATTTTTTTCACAAAGGGATTCCGTGATTCACTCCACTACTAGGAGGTAGCAAAATGAAGGTGTAATCACAGATTCCCAACTTCCCACTAGCGGCTAAGGCCACCATGCCACCTACCCACGCCTCATACTTTAATATTTTTTTACTTCTACATTTGTTTAGATTAAAGACCCTTAAACGCAGAGAGCACATTTCTGTTTTATTATTCCCTGACACTTGCTGTGCCTCATGTAGCACTCAGTATGTAGAGAAGACAAGGAACCCTGGGGCTCCAGTCCTGGAAGTCACAAGTTATTGTCTGACATAATTGGACAATTCTCTTGTGACCCAGCACAACATTCTTCCCACATGAATAACTGATGTCACAGATTCAGGTGACAACGAGTCTGAATAGTTCAGGAAAGTGTCACAATTCTTTAGTTCCAGAAGATTTAAATGACATACCCTGTGGACTATATCAACCTTTTGCATTTGCAACCACACAGTGTACGGAAACTGTGTTATTTCGAAACTGAGTAACAAATGCACATTCACAGAACCCGTGATGCTGCTGTCCTGAGGGCGCCACTGTCTTCTCTCTGCTGCCTCGAGCCCCCTAAGATGCCAAAGATAACAACAAGGGAAGGTGGGATTTTTCAAATAGCACTGAGTATATCATCTGACCGGATATGAGATAAGAGTACACTCCGTATCTGAAGGACTTTAGACTTTCGGCAACTGCCCAAGATGCCTTGCATACCCATTCTGAGTTCAGTCCTGAAGGACAGAAACCAAGAAGTAGATATCTGGGGTGATTTTCTTAAAGGTAAAACCTATAAATAGCAGGGTGCATATCTGAGCTCAGGTTTGTCAGATTGGAAAACCTGTTTGGATCCCATTGCAAGAAATCAAAATCACTGAATTTTGCTTAATATCAATCTCTCCATCAGAGAGTGAAACCTTGTTTTCCCCAGTGGCTGCTTCTTCCTTGTTCACCATCTCTGACTTCCTCTTCTGTTAGCAATTCTGAGAGCTAAGAGCAGCCAAATCCCTGGGCTAGCCAGGCTAGAGAGGGCAGAGAACTATCTTAAATGATCTCAAGGAAAGCAGTCCGCAGCTTAATTCCTTTCCCAGAAATCGGAGACAGAACAAGGTCAGGACAGACATATTTCATAATTTTTTCAATGAATTGCCTTGGTGATAAATTTTTCTTTTAAACTATTGAAAAGATGAAGACAAAAGCCATTACCTCACAGTTTTTGTTTGTTTGGTTGTTTGGTTTTTTTGGAGACAGGGACTCGCTTTGTGGTTCAGGCTGGCCCTGAGCTCAGCCTTCAACTCACATCACAGCAATCCTCCTGCCTCTGCCTCCGGAGTGCTGGGATGACAGGTGAGAGCTACCACGCCTGGCACTCACAGTTAACTCTTTATAAGAGGGGAAACTCTCAGGATAAAGAGAAAGTCACATGTTCCCGAGGAAGAAAACAACCACATGATCTTAACTTTTAAGTAGCCAGAAGGTAATAGATAAAAGTTAAAGATATTCATTTGCTTCTCATTTTGTGTCATTGTTTTAGGCCTTAACTGTGCATAAGAGGAAAAGTTGAACCTCGCAGCCCCAGAAAGCTGGTGTAGCCATGAATGGGGAAGAGAAACAGTAAATGAAATTAGATATTTGTCCCTAGACTGACCAAAATGAACTTTAATAATTTTGGAAAATTTTTAAACCCAAATTTCTAGTGCCAGACAAATAATCCAGAATTTTTCTTTTTTAAACTAACAGTGTAGCACTTTAAAAATAAAAGCCTAGTTCTAAAGTGAAAATTATTCAATGACTGGCAAAACTTTCACAGAATAGTGGAAAAAATAGAGTCACATAGTATAAGTCTCTATTTTTAATGGATAAGTTTTTGATATGTTCAAAGAGTTTATCGTACTTTTTTTTCAGTACTCTTCATTACTTTACCTCACTTCAACTCAGTGAAAGCAGCATCAAATACCAGTGTTAATACAGCTAGTTTGCTGGGTGTGGTGGTGCAAGCCTGTAATCCCAGCACTCAGGAGGCTGAGGCAGGAGAATCATAATGAGTTTGAGGCCTGCTTGCATTGCTTAGTAAGCTCAAAGACATCCTTTCCAAGTTGAAGGTTTAAAAATGAAACATTTTGCAAGTGAATTTTTTTCTCAAATTATTTAAATTTGGCTTAAAAATCCTACCCAAGCTTTGTTACATAAATACCAGTTGTCCTGTGTACTCCATGCTGAACCCTGAAAACATACCCTGATATTCACAGCCTTGATCCTCCTTGGCAGGCAGCCTACAGAGGCCCCAGGTCAGCATAGGGCTCTTGGCCAGGGAGTCTGACAAGCCAGTTAGGTAAGAAGCCATTGGAGCAGAGTAGAATGAGTTGCCCAAGCTGGCACCAAGGCCAGTGGACACAAGGATTGCACCAACATTACTACTGGCAAACACAGAAGCTGTTCCCCTAGCATGGCCTTTCCTATTCTACCCTGTGCTCTGCCAGGAAGGAGAATGCTAGGATTCTACCCCAGAGGGAGAAAGAGAACAAAAAGCTGTAAAGGTACATGAAGACATATCTCTCCTAGCCCCCTTACATGGGCCAGAAGGGAGTCTCCTGTATATGCCATTGAGGCTGCACAGTGACTACAGTCAGAACTCTGCCAGTCCGTCCTTTAGCAACTTGGCGGACTGCTAGTGCAGCTTTAGGAAAGTGACAGTAGGCTTTGGGAAGACTCAGTCTGCATTGTAGGAACCCCTCCTCCATTGCACCACACAGGGTTGGGGTCTGTCCTCTCTTCTTTCTAATCTGCCAGTGCCAGGAGCCTCCTCCAGTGAAGGCAACCACGGCCAACCAAGACACACTGGCCTCAGCCATGACTGACTGGCTTACTTCTGTTGTAAGTGGACGGCAGTTGACACAGTGCTTGCAAAGGGAAGACAGGAAGGCAGAGCAGGAGACCACTGATGGCAGGGGACCAACTCACTCTCTAGGGTGATGATTCTGCTCTGCCTCCAGACATGCATACTTTCCCCCTAGAAGGCAGGTTAACAGCCATAACTTGTTGCATGAGTATTCCCTTTGAAATTTTATCTCAAATTCCATTTATTTCAGACAATTCATCAAAATATTCCTTCTATCATTTAATTGTCTCCCTCCAAAGACATTATAGTGGCAGCATTTTCTCCTTTCTGTAACTCTCGCAGGTGTGTTAGGCTGGCCTGCTGGTAATTACGGGATCAGGAAATGGTAGACTTTGTGCCTTTTTATTTATGATCAAAACCCCACTTCCTTTCTTGGGCCAGGATAGTAAGGAGTCTGATTCCAGTGAAGCAAAGGAAGATGATGAAATGTAGCTTTCCTCACCTGTCTTATCGTATAGCTTCTTTCCTTCAACAAGGACTTTGCCAGGGGCTTTTTGCAACCATAACACTTGTGGGATTGGAGACTCTACACCCACACTTTTCTGAGACCCCAGAAGACAAGTCTTCCCTGATAACAGAGGCTATATTCCTGTAGACAGACATTTCTGTGACTATTTCGGGGATATCCAGCAGCACTATTGCTCAATAGACTGGGGCAGATTCAAGCCACCTTTTATATCTTTAAAAGGTTATCATTTATCAACAGGATGAATGAGTGATCAACCTTTATAGGCTCCTCCAAAAGGAAGCATTTAAATTCTGAACTGTTGAACCATAAATTCACACTCAGGAAGGACTCCCACATAGTTCAAACAATTCTTGGTTGGAAAGTAAGGTTTAGACATCACTATATGGGAAAATGATATGTTTTATTTATTTATTTGATTTTTCCCCTCCCTCAATCCTTATTCTCAGCTAAGCCACAATCTTTTTCCCCCTCCTTATATTCATTTTGAGAAAAAGAAATTCATGAAAAATATTTCCCCAACAAAATAGGTTCTCACCACACCCTCGGCTGTAATTCTATGTGACAGGGGCAATGGTCACGAACCATTAAACAAAGACGTACAGGAATGCCAAGAGGAAGAAGCCACTTGCTGGATATAACTAGTCTCACTGTCTCCGCTCTGGCAGACAGCCCCTCACTGTGTTCAGTGTCCCAAGACTTTACTTACTCTGAGAGGTGGGGGTTTGGAGAGACCACTCCCCCTTCAGACTGATTGGAAAATGAAGGACAAAGCCCCACTCTTAAAAAAAAAATGAAAGAAAGACATTTGACTACCACAAAACTTTTAAATCCTATTCAAGGCATTCCTGGTCTGGCTCTTTTTGCCTCAAAAAAGCTCTTTTACATCTAATCTAGTGGTCTGGCCTTCCCTCCACCAGCCAAATAAAATACATAGATGGACTCTATTGAGCCTGAGGAGCACAAACTTAGCAAGTTCAAATCACAAACATGGTGCAATACAGACCTCTCCCACCTCATCTTCCATGTCCCTCAGGAATTGTGCAGGAGAAGCCTGTCCTAGATGTTAAAATCATTTTCCCATGAACTAACAAAAGAGATGCTATTTTCATTTTGCAGAAACATAGACTGTGATTAGGTGACTTCTCCCAGGAGCAGCCTCTAGGAGATGTGGCAGAGCTGACAGGACACTGTGGCATCAGAGTCCTTATGCTGTGCAAGTGGTCTGAAGAAAGTGAGAAGAGCTGGACCCTCTTTGTTGAACGAACACTCCAGTCGTTACTGCAGCTTGGAGGAGCCACGTTGCTTGCTGCAGGCTGTCCCGATGCTGAGAGGTCAGGAAGAAATGCTGGCCACCTTTCCCAACATACAGGTTTTCTCCCACTGCAGTTTTTCCTGTAAGTGTTTTTCTGAGAACATTTCATTAACTCTCCCAGCCCCGGAGGGCAAGGGACTTTGGTAGAGACTTGGCCAAATACAGTAATGTTTCTTCCCGTTTCCAGTCTACTCAGTCATAAATGTTGTCATTTCCAAATCTCTACAATACAGTAATTAGTTCCCAGTCTTCCAGAAACGATTAAAAGATAGTCATATGCGTGAAAATACTTCATAAATGGAAAACTACTCTATGTGCTACACTGGCCTAACTTTAAGTCAAAGTTGACTTGATGTGTGAGTTATGGTGAATTTACTGGTTAAAAAAATGAGGTTGCTTAAGCTAAATTTTTCCCTCTGCTGGTACGCGTTGGCGATAAGACTCCAAAACTCACTGGGGTTTGAAATGCTGATCTGACGAAAGGCTTTTGGGAGAAACTAAGATGGCTGTCAAACGGGTTTTTCCTCTTGTGGTTTCTTGGGAGGTTCTATAGTTCTGCCAGATTCAATAAAAGGAGATGCTCAGCATGGCGCCTGGGGCCACCGGCTGGCACCCAGAGCAGGCACCGTCCGTTCCCAGCTTGTGAAGAAAGCAGGTGACTTGGCATATCTGGCCCTCTTCCTCTGTGGGGTAAAGCCAGCGTGAGAGGAGCAGAGGCCGCTGCGGCCCTCTCCGATCTGCGTCTGCCTCAGACAGAGTGGGCGAGGGCAGCGCGGGCTGTACCAGCTCCATGGCCGGGCGAGCAGCACTGAGCCACAGCTCCCTGACAGCCCAACCTTCTTCAAGGGTATTTGGAATTAAAGAAGTTCTTTTAACCTAATTCTTAGGTGTATAGAGGGTGGGAGTTGTAGGGAGAGCAGGAGAAAGGGAAAAAATGGGAATCGAGATGTGTCAGGTACAGATAGGTACGAGTTCTCAATGTCAAATGTGACCATAATGTACAAAAATGTACCAATAAAATCAATTCAGAAAGTTAAGGAAGAAAGAAAACAAAAACCTTGGTAGTCTTTGAAATATTCCCATTTAGGAAAAAAAAACCAAAAACCAAAAAACAAAACAAAAACAGCTTATCTTGTTGCAAACTACCTTACTATTTGTGACAATGATTCTTTCTCATTTTAGGGATGAAGAAACAATTTCAGAGAGGCAAAGCCACATAGCAGGTAACTGGAAGAGGCTGGATTTGAATCCAGAACTTCTTTTCAAAATACCATCAGGGTTTTTCTATGTTGCAGTAAATGATGGGGTCCGTTGAAGCCCTACTTCTCATTCAGTGAAATAACATGGTTAATTTAGACAGCTCTAGATTTTATAGGTTCATTTTGATCAAAAGTTTTCTTATTTTCCTCCAACAATTCTTGAGCCTGTCGAACCTTTTTCTTTTCATTGTCTTATGATGTAGTTCAAGCTGGGTTGACATTCACTGGGATTCTCCTGCCTCAGCCTCCAGAGTAGTACAATGACATTTGTGCACCACCATTCATGGCACGTATTTTCAAAATACTGCTTATTACCTTGACTGAAAAGGAAAATCATTAATGTGGTAAATCCCGAGGCCACCTGTGGGCAGAGAAAGTCTCTGGGCTGCTCCTGCTTGGGAGAGTCAACCCACCACAGTTGTAGCAGTGGTCCACATATTTTATGGTTTCCAGGTCCCTCCAGCATCAGCAAAGAAAATAATTTGCCTGGCTACATAGCAGGCACCCTATGTTTAAACACTAGTAGATTCATTTCCAAAATAAGGAAAAAGAAGGCAATATGTAGGAAAAGTTTTCCAATTAAAAATATGTCTTAGATTTTTTTATTTCCTAATTTGTTCATACCACTGATGCAAGTGTTTATATTTTTCAAATGTACTCTGAGAAAAAATGTAAAAGAAATATTTTCCTAAAATATAAATATGTACAAATATTAATGTCATTGAAAAAATTTTAAAGAAGCAAGTATCATTTGATGCAGTAGATTTTTTATTCCTCTTTGGCACTTGTTAAACTTTTTTCAGAGGAAAAAACCCTTTTGCTCTCATTTTGCTACGAAATGTCTTTAAACATTATAATTATTAATGTATGTGCTCATAAGTACATTACAAATGAACTGTCTCCAGTTTGGAATAGCTAGAATGATAGACAAGCAAAAGTTTGAAAGTGAAATTTCTTGAGAAGTCTTTTAAAGGCGTGAAGTTAAGGTTTTAAACATATTTGCTGCAGGGCCGGGGAGTTAGCTCAGTGGTTCTGGTGCCTGTCTTATAAGTACAAGGACCCGGGTTTGATTCCCGGTAACCGCATACCATACTGGGCGTGGAGATTCATGCCCAGCAGCAACCAGTACCACATACCTCAGTGCTGGGTGTGGTGGCTCACGCCTGTAATCCCAGCACTCAGGAGGCAGAGGCAGGATGATTGCTGTGATGAGTTGAAGGCTGAGTTGAGGGCCAGCCTGAACCACAAAGCGAGACCCTGTCTCAAAAAACCTAAAAAACAAAACAAAACAAAACAAAAAAAACATTTGCTTCTGCAAAAATCTGAAGATAGGTTTCATTTCTTAAAGAAAAATCTAGAAATTGGGGATTCAAATCCTTTCACAATAGCATCAAAAAAAAAAATACCTAGGAATCAGTCTAACAAAGGAGGTGAAATACCTCTACTCTGGAAACTACAGCACTCTGAAAAAGGAGTTTGATGAAGGTATCAGAAAATGGCATCCCTTGTTCCTGGGTAGAAAGAACAAATATCGTCAAAATATCTATACTTACATAACTTGAGATTCAATGCAATCTCGATGAAAATTCCAACAGCACATTTCACAGAGTTTGAGAAAATAATCCAAAAATTCATCTGGAACCTATAGCAAAAGCAATTCTAGGCAATAAGAACATGGCAGGGGGTATCATGATCTCCAATTTAAAACTATACTACAAAGCCACTGTGATTAAAACAGAGTGGTACCGGTGAAGAAACAGATCTGAGGATCAATGGAACAGACTAGAAGATCCAGAAACGACTCTGGACATATTAAGCTACCTATCTTCAACGAAGGAGCCAAACACCCTCAATGGAGGAAAAATAGTCTCTTTAACAAATGGTGCGGGAAAAACTGGGTTTTAGCACCACTATTGAATTAGATTATGTAGGGTACAACTGGTCAGTTAGTTTATCATTCATTACCTAATTATTGCCTGCTTCCGTCACAAATGCAAGGTCACAAGTTTGATTCCTGGTAACAGGAAGCACCTGGCAAGAACAGCACCACTGAACTACATCCCTGGCCAAGCCTCCTAGTGAGACAGAGGCAGGGGGAGATTTTCACAGAACAGAGACTACACGGCCACAGCCAAGGAACGCTAGCAGAAGCCAGCAGAAGAGCAAGACAAAGCAAGGGGCGGGCTTTCCCCAGAACTTCTGTAGGGAGGGCACCGTCCATTCGATACTTTGGTTTAGGCTCAGTAATAAAGGAGCTCAGATTTCTGGCCTCCACAACCATGTATGAGTAAACCTCTATTGTTTAATTTACCAGTTTGTGGCAATTTGCTGTTAATAGTCACAGGAAACTAATGCAGACTGTAATATAAATATATTACACATGCAGAAATGTACACACACACACACACACACACACACACACCAGAATTTAGGGAGAATCAGACCAAGAAGCCTACAAAGACAGCTGAAAGTAATACCTAAGAGCTGCATCTGAAATATGTGTTCCTCACTGTTTGAAATAATGACAGATGTTTTAAAAGAGTGAAGAAGGTAAGTTAGTAAATCTATAAAAATGTTACGAAAATTACCCTTATGCTTGTTGATAACTTATTGTTTTTGTCTGTTAATTATTTTTGTTCTCTAACTCTTAGAATACAAAGTTCGAGGTTTCCTAGTAATAACTTTTATATAATTAGTGCTTTCTACTGGTATAGCACTTCAGTTTATATGTTAATTGTCCATTTTTTATTTTTCCTTCTGTCATGGACACTAGATTTAAGGTTACTAGGACTGCGATCAGGGTTAAGGAAATCTGAGATCTACCACGCTTAGCTGATCCATTTTTGCATCTTTTTAATTGAGCAGATGAACCAAGTTTTCAAGACTTGTCCTTAACCCTGGCCTCTATCTATCTCTGTGTTTTCATGTCTGATTATCTTGTCTACTCCAAGTTTGTGGACCACGGTAGAAAGGTTTGTAACCTCTCAACTGAAAAGAGCAATAGTTTTCGTGTTTTGGATGTTTTTAGAGGACTTTCTGTCTGAACAGACTGCTGTAATGCAAAGCAAATTCTCACCGCTTGTTAGAGCTTGGATCTTGAATGACCCTAAAAGTTTGTGTTCAAAGCTACTTTTTAGCGTCCAGCACAATTTAGAGGTGGTGGAACCCTTAGGAAACAGAGCCTTGAGTTAAGAAAATTAGGTTTGAGAGCCATGCTTTGAGCTTTGGTCTTCCTCTCTCTCTCTCACTTTTCTTCCCAACTGCCATGAGGTGAGCAGCCGTGTTCTGCTGTGTTCTCCTGCTGTGAGATCCTGCCCTGCCAGCAGCCCAAAAGCAATGGAGTCAGTGGACCACAGACTCAAACCTTTAAAAGCCTGAACCAAAGTAAACTTTCCTCCCTTACATTGATTTATCTTGATGAAAAACCTAATTAACATACTTCCCAATCTTTCAATTTCGCTTTAGCTTAGCTCCCCAAATTTGTACACTGTTTCTCTCTCTCCGAAGTCTCCATGCATGCTTTCTTTTTCAGATCCCAGAAAAATCATTTTCAAATATAATAAAATCTCAAACTGTGATGTCTTTAACCATTCATGACCTGCTTCCTTCCCTTCATTTTATTATGTATCAGTCATCAAGTGAACTATTCCAAGACTGGCTTGATCCCCACACCAGAGTTTATTGTATGTCTCCTCTCTCTTTCTATTTACTATATTCCTTCCACTCTATTTGTTATTTTTTAAAAACTAATCCTCCGTGAACTCTTACTTATTAGCCTTCCCATTACTCCTAACTATAGCAACCACTCATCTGCATAAAATTGATGCTATGTCCAGATACATTAGAAATCGCTATAAATAATCATGACTACAACAGTGTAATTTCCTGCTGCTGCTACAAAATAACATCTTATGGGCCAGGGATGTAGCTCAGTGGCATCATGCTTGCCTGGTAAGCACATGGCCCTGAGCTCAATCCCTGGTACCATAAAATAAACAAACAGCCCTCATATCTGCAATTTAAAGGAGATAAGGTTTAATTTGGCTCATGGTTTCAGAGACTTCAGTCCATGATCAGCTGCACCAAAGCAGCAGTAGCAGAGCGGAAGGCTGTGGGGGAGCAAAGCCAGGAAGGAGAGCCCTGTTAGGAGATGTAGCCTCCAAAAGCACATGCTCGGTGACCCACATCCTCCAGTTAGGCTCACTTCCTATCAGTGTGGTCAGTCAATTAATCCACTGATGGGCCAATTAATCCTCATGATCCAATCATTCCCCATAGAAGTCTTAATCAAATCAAGTTGACTATTATGATTAACAGGGCACAAGTTCGGAGTCAGCTTTTCTGCTATGTCTGAGTTATTCTCAAAGAGTAAAGCAGACATTTATGGAGGTGTAAGGACCTTTACAGGCTCTTCAGCCATCAGCATTTACTTGGTCATAAGCCAGACCTTAAGAAACCAGGAATTCATATAAATAACCTAGTTCTACTTCTGTTAGACAATGGTCTATATATAGAAGTTGCCAGTGAGAATCAGATAACAAGTATAATCGATGAGGACCATTGACTGAGCCAGCAACATAGGAGTAGTACTGGTGAAGATCATGGAAAATACAAAAAAAATTCAAAAGTCAGCAAATTGAAGCCTCTATGTGAGCGGCATGTTATAAATAATGCACTTGAAACTACTGAAGAGAAAAATTATGTGGTGTTATCACAACAGTGGTGAGAGAAATTTAAAAAGGTGAGGTGGTTTGTGGGCTAAGAATAATGTGACCACAGAGGAGTTCTGTCTGCAAAGCTGGAAAACAACATCCTACCCATGCAGAGAAGCTATGACCACGTTATTGACTCTTGGCATCTAGTGGCATCCCACGTGGGTGCTGGTCTTTTATGCCTCTTTTAAGTGCATATCTCAGAATTTACTTTCCACTGTATTGGGTAGTTGTGGAAAAGGTCTGCCTCTGTCCCAGGTCACTCGTACGTTCTTAGTACAGCCTGTTGAGTTCCACCTCATTTGGGAAACTGGCCGTTTCCTGCACGCTTTGTCTTCATTTGGGAAAGGCTGGATGGCACTGTCTAGTTGGGGTGAAAGGGCTACAAAAGTTTGTAGCTTCCTGTCCTTGAGCGATGTGGATTTTTTTCTCCGGAATAGTCCCCCCCCGCCAGGACCTTTGCTCCCCTCTCACTCCTTCCCATAAAGATGCTTCTTCCTGCTCCAGCCACATCTCTCTCTCCTGAGGGGCTTTTCTCTGTCCTTCCTGAAGACTCAGGCTCATTTAGTCTATGATGAGGAGAAGTACGCTACCTCTTCCTTTCACGTATGGTCCTGGTCTGCCTTGCATCTTGGCTTCTACTTTGAGGTGAGGTAAGGTCACCTCCACCGCTGGTCCCCAACTGACATGGGGACACCTGGCCTTCACCTGACACCTGCTCTTCTCTGCCTCCCTCCTGTGGCGACTTCAGCAGACTAGTCACATCTGTCCTCTGTGGCAACCTCTTGGGTTGGCAAGGACACAGGATCTATTGTCTTCACCTTCCAGAAATCAAAAAGAGCCTTCCCAACTCCTACTTCTGTGGGTCCCTGAGCTGCCAGGTTGCTCAGTTATCTCCCTCCCTGCTAAGGAGAGCAGAGGGATCAACAAACCCCTGACTGAACAGACGTCTAGGAGGAAAGGAGCTCATCTGCTTTTCAAGCTTCATGAGGATTTTCTTGGTAAATTCACCCCTTTGCTGGGAGCAAAGCCTTTCTTTCTTTTTGTAAACTGCACTTTCTAAGATGGGCTGTGTTCTGTCCTCTGTGTAGGCAGTGATCCTATCCCCAAGAAAACAGCCAGATCTATTTGGTCTCTGGCTGGATATCAGTGACTCTAAACACAGGGCCTTCCTACCATTACTATTTTAACACAGCAACATATTCATTGGTAATGTTGAGCCTCTGAAATTCCAAGCAATATGAAAAAATACACACAGTATTATTTCACTTCTGTATAAAAAAGATCAAAAGTCATTTCTAAAATAACTCTAATTAGGATAAATAGTCTGCATTTAAGCAAAAGTGTCTCATACCTGAGAATTCCGGTAAGTCACATAAAGGTCACCTGAGAAAGATGCACGGGACTTTATACCTGGGCATTATGCAGAGGCAGCACTTACTCAGGAGTCTCCATGGGTAAAGGATTTCTGGGCTCTCTGAGAGGATTACTGCTCTATTTATGCCTCCTGTCTCATCATTGGAACATATGGTCCACCCACATTTTATTGTAACAGTTTATATTTTACAGACTACTTCTAAGAATATGAAACAAAAAAGAAGAAAGAGTTAATGAGAAATCGAACAGTATGATTCTCAAACTGTCTGGAACAAAGCATGTAATAAAACATTAAAAGTGAATACAGACAACCTCTGATTTCTAAACTACAGTGATCACAGTTCCAAAATGATTATAGAGCACTGTCATTTAAGTGAAAAGACAAAAATGAACAGATATTTTCATTGTTTGTAGATTCTTGTTTTTTTACTGTTCATAAAAGAAAAATAAATAATTTAATTCTTTTGGCTTTTGTTCTTCTGTCACCAAGTTTGAAAAACTGTAAGAATCCCACTTCAGTTATTTACTTACTACCTGGTTTGATATAAGATCACTTTTTAACTGTCCACTTAAGTAGAGATATTCATTGTTAACTCTAGGTGTTTGATTAATTCATTCTCATTTTAAAGGGGTTAGTCAGCATTTGAAAAAGGCTGACATGTTAAGTAACGTACTCCCTCTAGTGGATGAAGACACGGTGTCCGGTTTCTTCATTTCAGAATTAGTCCCTGAAGCATTAACTTTTTTGGCTTAAATTCCCCCTAAAACGCTGCCCCATGGCCAGGCATGCTGATACAAGACAACATAGCAAACTCTGATTCAAAAAACCAAAACAAAACAGGGAAAAGAAAAGAAAGAAAAAGTTACCATTATCATGTTAGTCAGCTTTTTGTTGTAACAAAATGTCTAAAAAAAAAAAAAACAACTTAAAAGAAGAAAGGTATATTTTGGCTCATGGTTCCAGAGGTTTCAGTGCATGGTGGCTGACTCCCTGGCTTTAGGACTGGAAGAGGAAAGCTACTGATCTCTTAGTAACCAGGGTGCAGAGACGGAGCAAGAGAGACAGAGGAGAACGACCTACTCCCTTCAATTAGGTTCACCTATGACATTTCCATAACCTTCCGATTATGCCAGAAAATTATACCTTAATTACTTCCCAAAGCCGAGGTTCGTCATGTACTAGCTGGCCCTAAACATCAGGATGTACCGGTAAATGGAAACAACTCAAAATCCTGTCATTGGGAAGATGGCAGTGTTATCAGATAATATTCTTCCTGCGTGCTGTACTATGCATTTTGTAATTTGCAATTATTATTTAATGGCATCATCCCAACAGCTCTATGTGGAAACCCAGACACTTGCCCTGATCAGAGACAGTGAGAGATGACACTGCCTTAAACAGCTTCCCAGCCACAGGGTGTGTTAGCTACGCAGCCTTGACTTACATTATGGTAGCTTTTTCATTGGCCTGTTTCTTCCATCTCAAGTGGATCCTCCATTACTGGAGACTGGACTCTGCTTGCTCATCACCATAATCCCAGCGGGCAAAGCCTGCCTTTCTTGGTTTTCTGGAAGTAATGGGCCAAATGACTTAGTGATAACTCAGTGAATGACCAGACTCACTACTGTTTGACTCCAAAGTCCTTATCGATGTAGTCTACTCACTCCATGAATATCCAGAAAATAAGAAGCAACCCCACAGTAGATGGCTCAACTGAGGTATATTAGAGGCAAAGATCCTCTTTCTTTTCTTTAAGAATAAGTGAAAAAAAAATGAACAAAATTTGGTTCTTTACAAAATGCAAAATCAACAAATTCTCATTTGCCACTGCTCTAAATTTCCCCAGTAGAGTACACAGGAAAACCCAAGGCAGTCTTCTCCCCATTGTGTGGATTCCCCTGTACAGGCCATCCACGCTGTGGGGGGAAGGATGGGTGGGTGAGGTGGTCACCTTTGTGCTTCAGAGCCTGCCATAGGAAGTATCTAACACTACTAAACGGGGTCCATTTATACAGAAACGTCATTTATTTAATAGTAGTTATTTCCTCAGTTATTATATGCCCTGTACCATTACTTACCACCTACGAAGTAGCTAAAGAGGATGGTAGCTATCATTCACATCTATTAACCTTTTGGTGTGTATTCAAAAGTCATTAGCAGTGTTCTGGTCTAAGCGGCCAATTGCAGAATAGTAAATATTGAAAGAGTAATTTTACCATTTCAAGTGCTTCTGGCTGGAATAAATGTTTGTTCAAGTTGCAGCACTGCCCAGGTAATTATTAGGTAATGAGGCAAGAGCACCTTCCAGTGCTGGGACAGGCAGAAAAAAACTACTAGAAAAAACTGCTGGAATAGCTTTTACAGTGGATCTCTTTGAACCCACATTTTAGGTTTGTATTTTAAAGGGAAACTCTTGGCATCTGCTCCTATCATATCAGATATACTAAAACACAGCAAAAGGAAAAATTGAGGGGCCGGGGATATAGCTCAGTGGTTTCGGCGCCTGTCTTGCAAGCACAAGGGCCCAGGTTCGATCCCTGGTAACCACATAACAATACTGGGCATGGAGACTCACCCCAGCAGCAACCAGTACCACATACCACAGTGCTGGGCATGGTGGCTCATGCCTGTAATCCCAGCACTCGGGAGGCAGAGGCAGGAGGATTGCTGCGATGTGAGTTTGAAGCTGAGCTCAGGGCCAGCCTGAACTGCAAAGCGAGACCCTGTCTCAAAAAAAAAACCTTAAAAAAAAAGGATAAATTCAAAAGAGGTGACTTCAGGGCAAAAGTCTTAAAAAAAAATAGTCAGTGGGGATCCTGAATGCCACAGATCAAGAGTATTAACCTGTCACTCAAACTTTGTTAAAATCATGGGGTGGTTCCCAACAATGTGAGCAGGCTGTATTGTAACTCTGAGCCCCACAGGGCATTTTGATTTTCATGGTAGTTTTTTCAACTGTCTGTCTCCTCTGACAGAAGTGGATGCTCTGTGGTCAGGGACAGTCTACTTGTTCACCACCCACCCTTGTCCACCAACCTTCCTATTAAGTCTTTTGTATGTGAGGGGGTTCTGGAGGGAAGTTGTCTACTTGATTTTATGGACCTCTTTGTTGCACTCAGATTATTTTCTCCATAGTCAAACTGTACTTAAAATTGGTAGAGAACATCCTACTACATGAGGTCAAGATATCAGTTTCTGGTGGGGTTAGAATATACTTAGTCATTATTTTTATTTTATACAAACCAGCTTTTTTGTTGTTGTTGTTAAACCCATTCATAAGAGGATAGACCTACACTTAAAAAATCTTCTGAGAAGGATTCTCCACCAGGGCCACCACCCTTTGCTTATGTATCATCTCCTTGCACCATTAATCCCAACAGCCATAAATAAAAACTTTTTAAAATGGATATTCTCAAAGTTCCCATACTTCCTGTTTTCTCACTCACCCCCAATACCTATAGTCAGTGCAGATTCAATGTAAACTACTTATGTTTTCTGCCTCTATGTCATTGTTGGGATGAAATGCCTGATATATACAACTTAAAGAATCTTGCCTCACAGTTTTAGAGATTTCAGTACCAGGCTGGCTTGCACAGACACCATCCCAGAGAAGTGTGAGAGAAGACAGTGTGCTCACCTCATGGTGGCTGGAAGCAGAGAGAGCAGGAAGACAGTCAGAGCCATAGATTCTAAAGGCCTGTCCTCAGGGACCACTTCCTATGGCTCATTCTGCTAGGAACTCATCAATAGAGTTATCCATTGGTAAAGTTAGAGCCCTCATAATCTAATTGTCTTCTGCAAGTCCAATCTAGGAACACGAAGAAACTTCAAGGAGATAGATATACAACAATGCCATCCCCAAAGTTTATTAAAATGTTCTAGCTCTATGTCTGTGGGGCATTTTTGCCAATTGCCACTTAGATTTGCCCTGGTAGTTTATAGTTATCCAAGATCAGTTTTTTCCTTCTGGCTTCCACTGATAGTGAATCCTCTTGTTTAAGAGATTTCTTAGTCTCAAGAGTATTATTATTCTTAGTCTTAATAACAATAGTCTTAGTAATAATTAGTCTTAATAAAAATTCTTAGTCTTAATAATATTCTTACTCTCAAGAGTAGTATTATTCTTGGTAGTATAGTTATTGACTTACATATCTTTTTCTCCTATACACACACATACACACATATGCACACATATACAAACACACACAGACATACACACACATGCACAAACACATGCACTCATGCACCACTGTCTGTTAGATATGGCATAGTAATCAGGAAAAAAATAGGTGTTTTGGATTCTGTGTCTAGCAGCTAGTACAATCTGGGGACAAGTTCTTTATCTACTCTAGACTTAGCTCCCCAGGGAGTGATGCTTAACCTTTTCAGATTAAAGTAAAACGTGGACAGTAACCACCAGGCTCACTAAACACTAACTCCTATGAACTGTAGCTGTCAGTGCGAGATGACTGAGGGTTCCTGTGTCCAGATCCCTGCGGTGCCCAGCCCAGCCTGACAGCGAACACATGCTTGGAGGTTGGATGAACTGAGATCTTCCTTGTCTCTGCTTAATACTTATCTCAAGTGTAGTAACAGCTGGAGAAAGACAGCTGAACTAGAGCGCTGGAGGATATCGCCCAGGTTTATCAGGCTCCTGGGTTCTCAGTGAGACTAAAATAGCCCTGTTCTTAGGCAATCGTTCCAAAGCTGTTGCTGGTAGGATGAAGTCCAGCCATCTCTTATGTTTCAGAGCAGGTAGAGCAATGTGACAAATAACTATCCAAGAAGCAAAAGCCTAGAAAATAGGGCAATTCCCAAAGGCCTCTATCCTGGTTTCATATTAAAAAAACCAACAACAAAAAAAACCCCATAAAACCTTGCTTCAGCCTGCATCCCAGGGCTCTCTGAGGTAATTTAGCTGAGGAATCCCAAGCTGCGGTCAGTCATAGTGGAGCTTCCTCATGGGAATGGCTGCAGAAAGTAAAACAAAATAGGAAAGTCTGATTCTCCCAGACAACACAAAACAGTTTTCAAATAAATAAAGCAGACATTCCCATGTGGTATAGTCTCTGGCTTAACCCCATTTATATGGATTTCCACAGGCAGACTGAATTTCCACTTCCAGAAACATAAAAGCAATCCAGGTGGTCCCTTTACAACCAATAATTCTGAAAAGTCATCTCTAAATTAATACCTATAAATGACTGCTTTCATAGGTAACAGCAATAGATTATAGCCATGAACAGTGATTAGAATGGACATGTTTGAGACCAAACCAGAAAGGACACAGATGAAGAAAAGGAATAGTTCCATTCAAACATCCACACTAGTGCTTCTGATGAGTTTCTAGATTGATTCTCATGTGCCTTGAGTGCAATGCAGTAATTACTATCGTGCGTAGCTGGCAAAATAAAAAAGAACTCACTGATAAATAAGCACAACAGTTCTCAGTCCACATACATGATCTCCTCCTCTATCATTTCCAACAAGTGTGTTAGCACTTGTGCACATATGCACAGACATTCACACACACCATCCAAGTCAGCCAAAAGTACTCATATTGCACCCATTGCCAAGAATATACTTTTATCCTTTACAGGTATTGAGTATAATAATTATTTACATATTTGTGTGGTCTTTTACCTGCTTTTTGGTATGTGGCAAAAAAGACTTCAGTGGCCTACGTGGATATGTAATATGACAAGAATTTAAATTAGTAGTGAGGCCAAAGCAGAAATAAAAACAAACCAAAGATAACACAAAAGACAGGAAAAGAAAAGAGTGAAAAGCACTATTTTTGCTACATCTTAAGCACAACCCGGTGTACTCACAATTCTTGTCTTTTAGAGATATTCTCAAACTTCTGTGTGCATCATTCTGAGTCAGCTGCGTGTTAACTGGAATCATTCCAAGCCTACTTACAGAATTTCATACTTCATAAATCCAAGGAGGTCCTGGAGGTCTCAGAGTTTTTGAAGTTCCCATTGATTTGTCAGACAAAAACCTCACCAATAACAGTTACTCTCCATGTTTAAAATCAGAGAGGATATTCTAGGAAGTTACGAAGAGGCACTCCTGAGACATAAGAAATATTTTTACAGAGAGGCAACATAAGCTTCAAAGTCTAAAGATTGTTGCTTGTAAAAACCTTCAAAATAGGCTTCTACATTTTGTGTTATATTGAGATTTGGTGAAAAATGGGAGCATGGCACAAACTAATAGTTTCCACAAGATTGAGTTTTGCTAGTTTGGCTGGACAGAGAATAGAACTAAAAAGGCCCTTATTGGATCCCTATCTTTATACCAGGCAAACAACTAAGAACCCCTAGCAGGTAGGTCAGGCACACCAGCTTCGGGGCCTTGTCAGCGCTCACGCTTATCTGCACGCTCTATTGTGGTATCGGAGGAATGAAATCTAGCTAATCATCTTTTTAAAGTGTGTTCCTCCTCAGGGACTGAACTGCATGGCGGAGGAGGCAGAAGGGGAAGGCACGGCGGAAGTGAATTCATCCTCACCTGGCAGACCTATGTCTGTTTTTACAGAGTGCCCATCATCTGAAGTTCTCTTTACATGTGAACTTTGCACAGTCACAAGTTTCACCCATTTTGGTTTTGTAGCAGAAGACATGTTTCATATTTTTTACACTACATGCTTTTCATTTTGAATTTGAAGTAAACCTACAAGATTTACTGTGATCTGTATGGTGTTATTTATTTGTTTCACAAATCAAGTACTAGAGGGGCTGGCCTTTTGTTTTTTCTGGGAAAGGAACAGTTTTGGATGGCTGTAAATAATTTATTAATTTCAGGCACACACAAAGTTCCAGTTCCAAACATGAGCACCAAATGGCATGAGAGAGGTTGTGTGAGATATTGAGATCTCATTCATTAATTCAGCAAGTATTTATAGAAGGTATGGTACTTGGCAAGCACTATAGGAGATGATAGAAAAGCAAGAATGAGCAGAAGATTGTCACCGTGGTTTTTATAGCCCGGAAGCAATTGCAAATCATACTACGCTGGGTCATATAGCTTGTTTGGGTTTTGTTCTTTTGGGTCCTGGGATTGAACCCAGAGGCCCAGGCAAGCAGGAATGAAAACACGCAGAACGCTCAAGGGAGCAGTCAGGAGAGGCGTTTTGGAGGAAGGTGCTAAGGCTAAGACCAAAGGCATATATTATATGTTAGTGGGTGTCAAATGTATAGAAGTGAGTTGAGCATGAGTTCTGATGGAAGTGAGAGAGTACTAAACAAAACAAGGAGTAAAAACAGCCACAGCTGGTTGGAAACATTCATAAGATGTTGCTGAATCACGGAAATCTGCTCGACGGCTACTTCCTATATGTGAGGCTAGAGATGAAGGGGTGGAAAGGCAAGGAAGACTGGCCCAGACCCACGGCCTCGCAGTCCACACTGGCGAGCAGGACTGGATTTGAGGGAATAGAGACGATTTATCCCATAACGAATTACCCGAGCCTTTAAATCTCTCTCGCCTTCCCTAGTACCATATAAAAGCTCAGATGAGTCACGGGAAGGGTTTAATTCTTTAAAATCTAAGGCAGTAAAGGAAATTTAGAACGGAGAGCACTGTTTGGAAAAGCCGAGAAGCTCCAGATGACAGAGGTGCATCCGGTCCCATTTGCCCTGGGCAGGAGAGAGCAAAAGCACGGTTGTCTGGTGCAGGTCCAGACCAGCTGCCTCCACAGGAAATCCAGGCTATATAGGCACGCTGTCATCGTGAAAGACTAAAGCAGGGATGTTACTACAGTGTTCTTCAGTATAATATCAATGTCATATTGTATATTTCTCTAACATTGTTCCTTCCGTACTCCACTTCTTTATCTCCACCATCTAAGCAGTTTCTCTTGGAAAATGAGCATACAGTGGTGTCATAGCGCCCCCTGCCCTGTGTTTCTAGAACTGCCACAGGACCCTGAGAAAGATAAGCAGTGTATTTTCAACTGTTTTTACTAGTGGATCAATTATTTAACAAGGAGATTGCAATGTACTGGGGGAAAAGAACTCTCGAGTATGATAGTAAAAGACAATTTTTCATTTTATTTGTTTGTGATTTATAAGACACTTTGAAAAGCCAAAGCAGGAAGGTGACCAACCTTCAGGACATAAAACAAACATTAAGAAAAATATCGCGGAGACAGCTGTAGCTCTGCTTAAAGAAATGTGAGGTAGTGCATGATATAGTTTGTGAAGACTTTCTCTGGCCCAATTCTTGATTGTTCATATTTTGCAATACTAGGTACTGAAATAAGCCTTGCATTTGCGAAGCTAATGTACTAACATGAGCTACACCCCTAGCCCTTACCTCATGTATAACAACATATTATTCAGCTTGAATATTGGCCAGGGTTGGCCAATAACAGGGTTATTTGAAGGAAAATAAAATGCTTTGAAGAGTGAAAATGCTTAACATAAAATGATTCCCTGTGTGTTGTTTGCCATCTAGTGTTAGATTTGGGAACTAAAAAAAAGGCTAATACCTAATTTTCCAAGAGAGCTCACCAGGTGACAAAGGGCCGACTCAAAGTTACATTTTCACTTCAAGGTATCAAACTAACAAAACATTCTGGGGTTTGTGATGGTGGGCAAGTGGACGGATAGGTGGACTCCTTCTAAGAAATTGATTGTTTCTGGACAACCAAGTGCCCCTCAGTTCTGGCTACGTTATAACATTATAACATTACTGAGGAAACTAAAAGTTCAGATGGGCGTTGGCGCTCCAGATCTACAGACTCAGATTCAGCAGCAGCATGTTAGAAAATGTGCAGTCAGGGTGAAGGCTGCCGAGTTGTGGGTCCGGACTGTGGACCCCAACTGTGGCTCCACTGGGGTTCACGGCTCAGCTGGGCTGCTTTGTGCAGAAAAGTTGGGCTGATCAAATAACATCTCTGTGCTTCAGGAAGATGAGGACAATCACTTCTCCTGGGGGATATTAGGATTAAATATGATTGTAAATATCAGCTCCATGGTAAAATGAATGGTGCGTTGTGCTCAGAGGGTGCTAAAAATTAATAACAATCCTTATCTCCAAGGAAAATATTTTATGAACTACTTAAAAGAATCAATTACTTAAGGGATATAAATATGGCATTTAAAATCTTAAATAGCATTATATTAAACAAGAGATATTTCTACTCTTCTGAAAAGAGGTAGACTTGTGGGGTTGGATGCTCACACCCAACTCAATCTGAGGGCACCACCTCTGAGAAGGGTCCTGCCTTTCATGTTGGCACTGGTAAGTGATTTCCGGTCACTTGCAAGTTTGTTAGATTCAATATTCTCAGTATCCTGGCAAATTTCATGCCTCCTGCTTCTGTTTGATGTTTTCTCCTGAACTAGTTGGGGAAGAAGCACACCACACATAAAAACAGTGGCAGCAGAGAAAGCCTGTGCTTAGGTGAGTGGCATGCTGTGACTTATTTTGTTAAAAATGTCTTTCACTATAGCATTTTCTGAGCAGACGGGATGCCAGGTGAAAAGGCTCCAAGGAGTTCTGTGAAGGGTGCTAGTCTTTTGATTTGGCTGTAGCATTCCAAGGGAATGTTAGGTGGGGCTCTACTGTACAAAAGTTGGCCACAACAAATTGGATGTGGGAGATAAGGGAAAGGTAAACATCAAATATAAAAGGCTCCAAGTAGAAAGTGTGAAGGGAATATATAAAGACTCCAGAAAACTCTGAGTAGAAAAGTAACTAGTTTGGTTTGAGACATGTCAAACTGGTGAAATACTTTCTGGAGGGGAGATCCAGAAAGGAGCTGGACATTAAAGGGGAGGTTTCAGAAAGGAAATGCGGGCTGTAGGTCAAGATCTGAAAGGGAGAAGAAGGGATGTGTTGGCAAAGACATGGGCGTGCAAGAGTTTGTAAGTGACTTGGTAGTCAGAGATATGAAGAGCCCGAGGCATAGCATGGAACAATGTTATCATCAGAGAAAGAGAAGTTAACAAAGGAGAAGTGGACAAAAGAGACAATTTGAAGTGTGATTTTAAAAACACAAAACAATTGCAGAAGGTTAAGGAAGTCAAGGGCAGAAGGGTGCTGGCTTCTGTAAATCAAGACATCACTTCAAATTGGGCAGGATGACTGAAGAAATAGAGGCTGAGCCAGACTAGAAACTCACACATTACAGTATGTTGCTGTTATCCTTTTTTTTTTTTTTTTTCAGTGCTGTACTAGCACTGTGTGTCCATTGCACACCTTCTCAAATCCAGTGTGCTGTGGGTAGACTGAGGCTACTGTCTACTTAGGGCTTTTACAAATAATGCTGCCATGAACTAACTTTGTGTAACACATATGCATTTGTGAGATATATACTACGTAGTGGAGATGCTGGGGTATGGAAGAGCACAGAACAGACTACCTTAGCTAGCTATTTGCAGATTTTCTAATGGCCAATGCGCATCCTGCCAACAGTGTACCTAAAATCAAGGCACTTCACGTGCTTCCCAATCCTGGGTGTCAATCAGAGGGGTGTCTGACTGTTCATTGTTAATGAATTTGTTTCATTTTAGCTATTCTGGTATACACAGTGATTATTATTTGGATTGCATTTGATGAATAACAAATACTTTTACATTTGTTTATTTTTTCAGTGGTACTCTAGAGTACATATTGAAGCTATTTGCTTACTTGGCACTTGCATTATCTTTGCTACATGGGAGCTATTTAGATATTCAGTATAATGTTATTCATATATACCTATGTGTGGATTGCCATCTTTAGTATCTTAATGATTCTTGTTTTTTTCATTTTGTTTTATTTTGTCTTGTTTTACAGTATCAGGGATCAAACTTGGGCTTTTGTGCTTCCAAGTTAGTTACAGTACCACTTGAGCTAAATCCTCTGCTCAATGATTCTTGTTTTGTGAGACAAGGTCTCACTTTGTAGCCCAGGGTGGCTTCGAACTTGTAACCTTTCTGCCTCAGCCTTCCCAGTATGGGGACCGGCATGTGCTACCACATCTAGCTTAGTGAATTTATTCTGATGATAGATTCTTTAGGGTTAGTACTTTTTATGTTTATTAAATATTTTTCACCAGTTAGGAAGATAGTTAGGCCTTGGACCTCTTTGGAATTGACATGGTATGATAAGGTCAGCATTTTTCTCCTTTAATATGGATATCCATTTGGTTATACCACTCCCTGAAAAGACCAGTTGTATTGCATTGCACTAGCATCTTCTATAAACTAGATGACTCTAGCATGTTCCTGAGTCTATATTTGGACTATTTAATTGGCCAGTAGTTAGTCTCGTGCTAGTGTTGCTGCTTTCATTATGGAGTCCTATGACCCGTTGTGGGGGAACAGTCTCTTAATTTTCCTCTTTAGATGACTTTATCTATCTTTAGTCCTCTGCATTTCCATGTAATCTGCCAACCTTCTCATTCCTCATCCTTTGGATTTCAACTATTCCTTAGAAGCTCGAGAAGAGTGCTGGGATTATAGGCGTGAGCCACCATGCCCGGCACTATGGTATGTGGTACTGATTGCTGCTGGGCATGAGTCTCCACACCCAGTATTGTATGTGGTTACTGGGGGATCGAACCTGGGCCTTTGCGCTTGCAAGACAGGCGCCGGAACCACTGAGCTAAATCCCTGGCCAATAATACTAATGTTTTGTCTGCAGAATTTCTTGAATTTTCTAGCACATATACTATAAATTAGTTTTATTTCTACTAATTAATTCTACTTTGTTTCCTTGTTTTGCATTAAAAGCTTGTATATATGTTATTTTATAAACAAAGCCTTACCTATACCTTACATATTTTAATATCTTTTTAAAAACAAAGAACATCAGATAGCTACAGATGGTCAAAAGTGAAAGAATTCAAGAAAAACAAATATACATCAGGAAAAACGAGGAATGTGGAAAGGACCCATTAGGGGACAGAATACCATTTTAAAAATATATTATTGGAAATTTTACTTGTTGTAAAATTATTTTTCAGTATACTTTATAATGAAGATTCAGCTACAAAAATATCTAGTTAAAAAAAATCTTATCTCAGGGCTGGGGATTTAGCTCAGTGGTTCTGGTGCCTGTCTTGCAAGGGCAAGGGCCTGGGTTCAATCCCCGGTTACCACGCACAATACTGGGCATAGAGACTCACGCCCAGCAGCAACCAATACCACATACCACAGTGCTGGGCATGGTGGCTCACGCCTATAATCCCAGCACTTGGGAGGCAGAGGCAGGAGGATTGCTGTGATGTGAGTTGGAGGCTGAGCTCAGGGCCAGCCTGAACTACAAAGCGAGACCCTGTCTCAAAAAACAAAAAAACAACAAAAAAAACCCTGTTAAAAATAAATTTTCTCTCAAATAAAAAGGGGCTGAAGAGCAGTTTAGTAATAATACCCTGGATTCCATCCTTGGTTACAATCAAAATAATAAAAACACAAAAAAACAGCATAGTGAACTCATATGGATTTATTATAAATAGGAATCATTAGTTAAAATATTCATTTTTAAATGTTCATTTTGGTGGTGCCTACTATTTGACAGGTACAGTGTCAGGATATATATATATATATATATATATAGATGTATATGGAGATGTGATATATATATATATATATATATATATATGGAGATGTGATGTTTTTGTTAAGAAACAAAACCTTAATCTAAAAAGCACTTATTATAAAGTTGATTGAATATAGCAACAAAGAAAAAATGTTTTTAAAAAAAAGGCCACTTTCTAATTGAGTATTCATGTATGTAAATAGTAACTCAACAGTTTAGAGCATCACATAGGAACACGAAACTGCCAATTGATTATTTCACAAACTACACTTCATTATTTTTTTCCCAAAGTATTTTCTTAAATGCAAAAATTTTTGAAGCCATGAAACAAACATTACATCTATTTTCACATACAACCTAGAGTAAAAGTTTTCATTTTAAAATCAACACATTAGAAACAAGCTAAACCATACATGTGAAACAAATATCCATCAGTGCTGCAGTAAATCTGGGGGAGAAGCAGCTGTGAATGACAAGGCTGCTGTAATTAATCTTCATCATCTCTTTGCAGAGGTATTATCTGAATTTCTTTGGCTATCCGTTCTGCGATTGATCGACTATTTGCAGCAATTATTCTTCGTGACATTAAATCAAATGGTCCACCTAAGATCAAGTACAATACAGAAAATGGTTACATGCTGCACATAAATAATTTGGAAAAAACAAGTACAGTATGTATTATGGTCAATCCTAATAGTATTTTAGTTAAGCTCAGTTTTCTTTAAAAAAAAATCTATCCTGTCACATAACTATGGTGCTTAAACTTTAGTAGTACGTTTCTGAGTTGCTGGCGTTTTTCAATAAATAGCAGTGTAAGGAGGATCTCAACTCATACCAGTCGGAAAAATGTCATCTTTTCCCTTTCTGTGTCTTCTTCTATGCATTCTTGCTACATCTTTATTGTTTGCAAATCTATAGACAGGAAATCTGACTGTGACGCATTTTCATACCACTCTTCCTTCCCACTTCTTATTTGCTTTGTCCCAGGTAACTGCTAAATTCTTTTAATTGAGTTTCATGCTTTAACACCTTTCCTATCTGCTCAAATCAAGTAATTCAACTTCTCTAAGACCAAAACAGAAAGAGGTGGAGGACGAAGCCCGCTGTCCCCTGTCACCATGGTCGCCAATCAGCGAGTTCTTGATACAGCCTTCAGGATCAGTGGTTGTGTGTCCTCCACTGTCTCCCAGCACCTCCTGATACACGTGAGGGAACTCAGCCATTTCTATTATCAGTCCCATATTGCCACCAACTTGTAACCCACCACTATCTCCTAATGTTTATTTTGACTTTGTAGACAATTATATACAGCCAGTTTCCCTACAGGCTAAGGCATAGTATGTATCAATTATTCTTAATAACCCACAGAGATTCTCAGGGATAAATGTGATCAGCATGTATACCTGAAATGTACCAAGTAACTCAGTTAATAATCCACACAGGAAAATCGAACCGACGTGGAGAACGAAGGGCTTTCCTGTCCCTTCATCTTACCTGTCACATCCATGAGTACTCCACCAGCTTCAGTAACAATGATGCCGGCTCCTGCCATGTCCCAGCAGTGAATCCCCATTTCATAATATGCATCTGCTCCTCCAGTTGCCACAAGGCACATGTTAACAGCTGCTGTCCCAACACTCCGAATTCTAATGTTTAAAAGTAATGTTTTTATAAATTGGGAGTGAGAGTAAGGTGGAAGGGGAGAAGGGAAGGAGGAGGAATGGGGTAAAAACAAGGACCAAGATATATCATGTACAAGTACAAATTCCCAATGATGAATGTGACTCTAATGCAAAGCTAAAATATACTAATAAACTTAATGAATTAAAAAAATGAGACAAACTCAATTGAAGAGACAATCTCACAAAGAAACAGCTAACATTCTTCAAAAATTTTAAGATACTGGTGATTTAGCTCAGAGATTCTGGTGTCTGCCTTGCAAACACAAGGTCCTGAGTTCAAACCCTGGTAACCACATACCACAATGCAGGGCATGGTGACTCATACGCCCATCTGCGATTAGTACCCCACACCACAATGCTGGGTGTGTATTTTCGCTGTAGCTAAAAAGTAAAATCCTTTTGCCAAAGCAATTTTTAAAAAATTAGAAAGCTATAATGTCTTTGAAATTTTATAGCCTGTGTTTGCTACGCATCAAATTTTAAAAAGAATTAGCAAGTACAATAAATTTTCAGATCATTTGTTTCCCCCCTGTAAACCTAGCATGGGAAATAGTAAAAAAGATTATCTTGGCATCATAAGGACTGGAACTTGTTCTACTGCTAGGCTACTTACAACTCATACTGATAAAAATGGAAAAGTCTCTGAGATTTAGTTTCTGTTATGACAAGGGGATACCAATTTACTGTAGGCTGCTAGTGTAATGACTTCAAGTAACACGTGAAGCACCGAGCTGAGTGCCTCACATATAAAAGGTCTTTAGAACAAAGTAATTCTGTTAATAATGAAGTCCATTCTATTGTGTCCAACATTTGGCCCACCTTTTCTTTGTCCTAATTTTTTTTGAAGAGGAATTGGCTGGGACTGCATTTAAATATATAATATAGTTAATGTACAAGTAACACAACTTCTTGTATCTTTTATTATGATCTTTAAAACAGAAGATAAGAAAAAGGCATACTGCAGGTTGGAAAATACTACAAATTATCAGAAATATTATATACAAATTCATCTAAATTAATTCTCCAAAATTAGAAAAAAGGAAATTGACCCTCCTCAAATTTACTTTGTCTCGTTAACATTTCTTAGGAACTTATTAGACTGGTTCTATTTATTTTAAGCATTTATCTAGATTAGGGTTCTCTTTGTTCTCACTGTATTTGTATATATAATTCTGAAATTATAAGGAAAAACTGAAGAATCGGCGGAGTGCAACAGATTAGAAAAAGATATCAATAAATTAGTACTTATCCTTAGTAACATTTTCCTGCTTAAACTACTGAAAACAACTGACAGTAAAAAGCATTTTATTCCAGCCAATGGCAAAATGAAAGGTTAAAGCTATAAACTTGCAGCTCTTTCACAGCTAACGTAACTATTTTATTAGCCATGGTTAAAGTCCTTGTTCGGAACAGCAAACTGCATAGCAGGGGACT
>PVIR01009292.1:42108-53787 GCA_004026965.1 Petromus typicus | reverse complement strand
AAAAAAAAAAAATCCAAGATTTCTGAGTAAATCTCAGAAAACCAAGAGGGCCCAAATGTGCCCCTGGAAGCTATAGAAAGTCTCTTATGGCATTCAGCAGGAAAATCTCAAACTGGAGGCCAGCCTAGGCTATAGAATGAAACACCAAAATAAATAATAATCAATTAAAATCATTACTTTTAAGATGGTTGTAGTGGTGTAATTCCAGCCCCTCAGAAGGTTGAGGTAGGGTGCCAAATTCAAGACTCTGTTTCAAATTAAAAGTGAGAGAATGAGGTCCCAGTTGTTGATTTCTTCAGCCAATTCCTGTGCTATAGAAGTTTTGTTCATGACGTCTTTCCCTAAGCCAATGTCTTCGAGAGTTTTACCGAACCTGTTTTGCAACAGGTTTAGAGTGTCTGTTTTAATATTTAGGTCTCTTATCCACTTTGATTTTAGCTTGGTACACGGAAACCACCAACAGTGTAAAAAGGCAACCAACAATGTGGGAAAAAATCTTTACCAGCTGTTCCTCAGACAAAGGGCTACTATCTAGAATATATAAAGAGCTCAAAAAAATCAGCCCACCCAAATTTAAAGACCCAATTAAAAAATGGGCATCTGAAATGAACAGATATTTTTCAGAGGAAGAAGTAAGAGCAGCTAAGAAGCATATGAAGAAATGCTTAACATCATTAGTCATTTGAGAGATGCAGATGAAAACAACATTGAGATTTCATCTCACTCCACATAGAATGGCTGCCATTTCAGATTCAGCCAACGGCAAATGTTGGCAAGGCTGCAGAGAAGAAGGAACCCTTCTGCACTGTTGGTGGGACTGTAGACTCGAAGAACACTGTGGAGATGAGTTTGGAGATTCCTCAGAAAGCTAGGATTGGAGGTCCCATTTGACCCAGCCATTGCACTGCTAGGTATATACACACAAGAATTAAAAGACTCATATCACAGTGACATATGTGCACCCATGTTTATAGCAGCTCAGTTTGTGATTTCTACATCTTGGAAACAACCCAAATGTCCATCAACTGGAGACTGGATAAAAAAGCTGTGGTTCTTCTACAGAATGGAGTATTGCTCTGCCATAAAAAACGATAAGTTTGAATCATACTTAAATGGACATACCTTGAGGATATCCTCATAAATGAAATAAATAGGGCACAGATAGGTACCTATTGCATCTTTTCTCTGGTATGAGAAAATAAGGATGTAAATGAGTCCTAGAATTGTATGTTATATATTGTGAAATAGAAAATGCTCAAAGTAAAATAGGATGAAGGGGGAAAAATGATGAGGTTGTAACAAAAAAGTAAAGAAATAAATTTTATGTATATGGGGGGGTGGTAGGGTGGGTAGGGCTATGGGAAAAAAATGAGAATTAAGTTGCATCTTATACTGGTACAAATCCCCATTATGGAGTGCAATCTTGATGCATATATGTAATGTACCAATAAAGATTAAAAATTTTTTTAAAAAACAAATTAAAAGTGAGAATAGAGCTCTTCCTTAGCATGCACAAGAATTCAGTCCCCAGTACTGAAAATAAAATTCTTGAGGTCACCCAGCTGAATTGGGTATTAGTAGAATCCCATTAGCTTCACTGTATATCATACTTCTGACATATGGCTCATGGTGATAATAGCTGCTCAGGTTAATTTTCAGAAATAAGGCTTTTTTTCCCCTTGTGGTGGTGCCCAGCATTGGTAAATTTTTTTTAAGGTGCCTTATTTGGGGGGGGGGGATGTATAATATCCACTTTTTTTATTTTGAGATAGGGTCTCGCTTTTGTTGTTCAGGCTGGCCCTGAGTTCAGCCTTGAACTCACAGCAGTCCTCCTGCCTCTGCATCCCAAGTGCTGGGATTACAGGCCTGAGCCACCACGCCCTGCCCAGCACTATGGTGTGTGGTTCCCTGGGTCAAACCCAGAACCTTGCGCTTACAACGCCGGAACCACTGAGCTAAATCCCCGGCCCAATATCCACTATTTAAAAATGAGTATCTCTGTTGAAGAATTACTAATTTTGTGAGTTTTATTATATTACACAATGTGTATTTTATAGAAAAGTAAGATATTAATAAAAGTAAAATATTAAATTTTTAGTATGTAATGAGTTTAGAATAAACCAGTATTTTCTACACCAAGTGTTTGCTTACTAAATCTAAAAAATAACAACAGATGTAAATTCCTATGTGAACTACAATGAAAATACAAATAATACTCTACTACAAAATAGTCTTTACTTCAATTATCAAGCTAAGGCAGTTTTTACACACGAGAACAGCATATTCCACAAGTATTGCTTACACTGTGGCGTGTGTTTTGCTTTCCTGTCTTCTTCGGTAGGACGTGCTTGACGTCTTGTTAGTCTTCCTGTTTTCCTAGGAGATTCTTGTGATGTTTCACCTGTCTGTCCATCAGTCTGCTCCAGAATTCTTTTGTTCTTCCTCTGTCATAATTGGTTATTTATCAATTCCAGTGTAGGGGCCACTGGCAGATGTGTCACAGCCCAGGCATCTTAGGGTGATTGTGCGCATCTAAGGACATAACTATCATTTAGGACAGGCTGTCGTGTTAATAATGATTCAGTGTGGAATATCACATGCATACCACACAATGAAAGATCACCCAGTAGGTTTTGTCTTACTGTATCTTACCTAAGCTGTTAAAGAACTACAAGTACTGGAAATTAATGTTTGGTTCCTGCTTTGTAATGTCTGCTCCACTCATGTTCTTTTTGGAGGGAACTTCCCCTGACATCATGCTTCCCTTCAGCCCTGCTTGATTTCCTGTCCCAGGCCTCTGTGATATTTTGTAGTTATTTTCTGCGTAAATTATGAAACTCTCTATTCCTGGTGTGCTTCGGATCAAGTCAAACAGTACCAGTGTCCAACGCTTTGTGCTGCAAGTAACATCACAGTAAGTCGTTAACAACATCTACTCTTTTTCTTTTTGTTGTAAAATGTGACCATTACTGGCTTCATTTGTGTTGAGGATTCACTACCAATTGTTTTTGTTTTCTTATTTGTTCTGACACAAGATCTCCTAGGTAGTCCAGGGTATCCTGGACCCATAGGATCCTGTCTCAATCTCCCGAGTCCTGGGATTACTCAATTTTATGGTGGTGGTATAATGTTGACAGTTTTGATACTATGCTTTCCTTCAGCATATAGGAAGCCAAGCTATGTCTTTCTGAGATACACAGACTATATTATACATTTCTTTATTGTGAACTTGTAACATTTTTTCAAGAGTTGCCGCTTTGTTCTTGCAAATAGTTACTGCGCAGGTCAACTTTTTTTTTTTTAAGCAAATATAACACCAATGGGTAACCAGTAATCAATTGTCAAAAGTGACATTTGAGAGCTGAGGGTTTAGCTTAGTGGTTCCGGCGCCTGCCTTGCCAGTGAAAGGGCCCAGGTTCCATCCACTGTAACCACATACAACAACGCTGGGCGTGGAGACTCACACCCACCAGCAATCAGTACCTCATACCATAGTGCCTAGCGTGGTGGCTCATGCCTGTAGTTCCAGCACTTCGGAGGCAGAGCAGGAGGATTGCTATGGGTTTGAGGCTGGCCTGGGCCTTACAGTGAGCTCAGGGCCAGCCTAAACTACAATGTGAAACCCTGTCTAAATATTAAAAATCAAAGAAATTAAAAAAAACAAAACAAAACAGCCAATTTGGAAAAAAACCAAATCTTTGGAATCTCAGTATTTTGGAGTTGGTAGCTCAAGGGAGCCCTGTTCAGGCAAAGTTCCCAAAGAAAAGAACATGCATGGCGTGGACATCCAAAAAAGTAGGAACCAAAGTTTATTTTCAGCACAGCGTTATAGTAATTTTTAATCAACTTCCTGAGGCACAGTAAGACAAAATATTCAGAGTGACCTTGCACCCCATGTGGCACATGCGTGGTGGACTATGCTAACTCACTGAATTGGTCCACTGATCTCGAATCCAGAGCCGCGACCACCCTCAGCAGTGCTCTGCCTGTGCACTACAGTCTCAGTCCTGGCTCGATTACCCTTAAACCTAGAACATTTCGTCTGAAAATAGGAAAGTTTCAAAAGAATGATCCTGACACACCAAACACCAGATAAACCACTTTGAAGGGGGTTCCACTGACCCAGTCTCGGATAATGTAAACATTATAATAACTAACGATAGTGAAATATGACGACTCATTGGTAAAAATGAATTCATATGGATAAATGTAAACCAACAAATCAAAAAATAAAATAACATTTATTATAGTAGAAGGCCAACTTATAAATGCATAGGAAAATTATCATTGGCAGGACTGGGGATTTAGCTCAGTGGTACTACACCTACCTTGCAAGCACTCAGGCCTCAGTTCAATCCCCAGTACCACACACACACAAAAACACATTAAAAAAAGAAAGAAAGAAAAGAAGGAAGGAAGTAAAGAAAATTATCATTGGCAACTACCCTTGTAGTAACTGTGTCAAGCAAAAATCAGTAGAGTGATGTAAACCAGGCATGGTGGCACACACATGTAATTCCAGGAAACTGAGGCAAGAGGATTGCCTAGAGTTCAAGGCCAGCTGGGCTACATAGTGAATTCAAGGCTAGTTTGAACTGCATAGTGAGAGCCTCTTTCAAATTACAACAAACCAAACAAAAGATGAAAAAAGAAAAGTCAATAGGTGTGGAAATGAATAAAGGAATTTTGAGGAGTGACACACAATTTACATAATGTAAATATGCCTTTATTAATTATAAAGGAGGGCTAGGATTTAGCTCAGTGGCAAGAGCAAGGTCCCCAGTTTTGTTTTGGTTTTTTTTGAAACAAGGTCTCACTTTGTAGTTCAGGCTGGCCCTGAGCTCAACCTCAAACTCACATCACAGCAATCCTCTTGCCTCTGCCTCCAGAGTGCTGGGATTACAGGTGTGAGCCACCACGCCCGGCACTGTGGTATGTGGTACTGGTTGCTGCTGGGCATGAGTCTCCACACCCAGTATTGTATGTGGTTACCGGGGATCAAACCCAGGCCCTTACGCTTGCAAGACAGGTGCCTAAGACACTGAGCTAAATCCCTGACCCAGGTCCCCAGTTTGATCTCGTATCACATACCACAGTGCTGGGTAGGTGGCTCATGCCTGTAATCCCAGAACTCGGGAGGGAGAGACAGGAGGATTGATGAGAGTTCAAGGCTAATCTGGGCTACATAGTGAGTTCAGGGCCAGCCTGAACTACAAAGTGAGACTCTGTCTCAAACAAAAACAAAATATAAAGGAAAAATTAGTTTGGGGGCCAGGGATTTAGCTCAGTGGTTCCAGCATCTGCCTTGCAAGCACAAGTGCCTGGGTTCAATCCTTGGTAACCACATACAACAATGCCGGGTGTGGAGAGTCGTGCCCACCAGCAATCAGAACCACATCCTACAGTGCTGGGTGTGGTGGCTCACACCTGTAATCCCAGCACTTGGGAGGCAGAGGTAGGAAGATTACTGTAAATTCAAGGCTGAGCTCAGGCCCAGCCTGAACTGTAAAAGCGAGACCTTATCTCAAAAAGAAAAAAAAAATGTAGTTTTATGATGGAGAAACCTGACAGATTACCCTCCTTACCAAATAATCAACATTAGTATCACCAGTCATAGAACACATTGACAGTATGCAGCTTCTGCTGCAAAGCACTGAGAAATCAGTATTGCATTTATGCTATTCCTGTTGAAAGGGTTTAACTTGTAGCCATGAGGAAACACAAGATAATTCAAACTAAAGGACAAACTAACTGGCTAGTAGTCTTTCAGGGCATTAATGTCACTAGAGACAAGGAATTATTATAGTTAAATATCACATACATGGCAATTGAGGGCCATACGTATCTGGAGTTTTTCTTTTCTCTATGATTGAGACACTTGATAAAAATCGAAGTATGTTGATTAAACAGTGGTATTGTATCAATATTAATATCCTACTTTGGGAGGTATTTAGGGATAAAGGGACAGAGTGTAACTTACTCTGTTTAGAAAAATAATAGAGCAGAAGAGAGGGGTTTATGAGAATGTAAGCTCACTGAAGTCATTGCGATTGAAACCTACACCCTACTATTACTAAGCAAAACCAAAAATTCCAGCCAGATGTGGTGGCACAGGTCTGTAATCTCAGTACTCAGGAGGCTGAGGCAGGAGGATCATCACGAGTTTGAAGTTGCTTTCAGCTATATAGTCAATTCGATGCTAGTGTGAACTACAGAGATACACTAGCTCAAAAGACAAAACAAAGCCAAACAGAATAAAACTTCCAAACGTTTCCTTCACTCTCACTGATTTTATTTCCACTCCCCACTTTCTAAAAATGTACTGCCCACAGTGTGGGATGTATCTTTCGTCTCTTTTCCTCAGACCGTAATTCATAGTTGACCTTTAGTCTCTAGTAGAGGGCAGAAAATAGCCCAAATTCCAGGGTGGTGGGTGTTCCAGTAGCTCCTTTAGACTCGCTGTTTGCCACCTGTCTGTTTAGATTGCAGCCTCCACGTGGCCGCGGCTGGGGTTTAGGAAACGCTGCTGCCCTAGCCGTGCAAAGTGTTGGCAGGAAGGAAGCATTCCGAGACTGTTTACCGAGGGTGGCAGGCTGCCCAGATATATCAAGTCTGCCTTTCTTAAGTCGATCCAAACCCAAAGGACCCTTAAGGGGCCAGGTCAAGTGACACAAGCTATGGATTAAAAGGAACGCAGAGGAAATGCTTAGCAGCAGCGTGCCAAGTGCACAAGACCCCAGTCTGCACGCAGGGTGCACGGAAACCTTCCCAGACTAATTTCTCTCCTCCAACACAGCAGGATCGAGTCACGAGGGTTCCCGATGCGGGCTCCGTTTGGCGGAGAAAACTTGCAAAGTGAGTCCCTAGCCAGGCTTGCGCAGCACCCCCTCGAGCTCTCACGCACCGGGCTGACCTCGGTCTTGGCCTCGGTCGGTGGCCGCTTTGTCCCGCGGGCTTCTCCCGAGCCCCGCGGCGCCGCGACCCCGCGCCGTCCTGCTGCCGCCCTCGTGTGGCCGCTGCAAGGCGACCTCCCCGCGGTCCTGCGCCGCCTCCGCGGCCGGTGACATCACCGCATTTCTGCTGGCGGCTCCTCCCGCTCCGCGCCTGCAGCCGCAGTGACAGCGAGCCCGGCCGGTGGCGGAGAGGAAGTGGGGCCGCCGCGCCGAGCCTGACCCTGCGCAGGCCGGTCCCGGGCGCTCGGTGACTGCGTCGCGGCCGCGGGACGCAGCCGGGCAGAGCTGAGTGCCGGGCGGAGGCTTCAGCGGAGACGCGGCGAAAATGGCTGATGACTTTGGCTTCTTCTCCTCTTCGGAGAGCGGGGCCGCCGAGGCGGCCGAGGAAGACCCGGCGGCTGCTTTCCTGGCTCAACAAGAGAGCGAGATCGCGGGGATAGAGAATGACGAAGGCTTCGGGGCACCAGCCCGCGGCCAGGTGGCCTCCGCGCAGCCGGGACCCGCCAGTGGGGGTGAGTCAGCGCAGTGGCCAGGAGCTGGGGGCCGGGGACTGTCACCGCGGGGATGATGACCCGGCTCCGGGCCTCTGCGTCCTGCGGTGAAACTAAGGCAGCAGGCCAGGGGTCGTGTGTCCCTGAGGCAGGCCCTGGGTGGGACGGAGGAAGCCTGGGACCCCTGTCTGGGTCCCTGAGCGGCGACCTGTCCAGGGGCTGTGGATATGCTGGCTCTGGAGCAGGAATTTGGGCCTGTTATTTCATTGCCCGGCCGGCTCCGCCACTGCTGGCTCTGGAACTCCACCTCGCCCAACTATGAGTCTCCCTTGGGCCTTCTGGTAGCTTGGCTTTCCCAGGCTAGCAGTAGAGTGGTGCGGGGCAGGCACAGACCTCTCCGGCCCTCAGGCTTAGCTCCTACATCTATCTGTGGGAAAGCAGAGAACACTTGGTGCTACGAGAACTCACACATCTTCCCTGGGGACCACCTGCCATTCTGTAGCCACTGGGGTAGACAGGTTAATTACATTTAATCGTTTCACATGAATCATGGAGCCCATTTCAGAGCTGGTAAAACCAAAAAATGGGTCCAAAAAATGCACTATTGAAACAGCTAGTAAATGACAAATTTCTGTCAGTTTCTGTCAGGCTCTAAGCCCTTTCCACCTGACCATTTTGTCGTCTGTGTGCTTGGCTCTGAATTAGATGCCAGAGTCAGGGCAGAGGGCACAGAGGGGCATCCATCAGAAGTGTTCCCCTTCCTCAGGCGCTTAAACTGTAGAACTAGAGGTTTTCCAAAGGCAGGCTGGACCTAGTGTGGTTGGCTGTGGACCTCAGGGTTCAGGGCCTGGTTCTTGCAATATTGTTTTCATCAGGGATGGTTCCGATCTGGTTCTAGCTTGAAAAAATAATTTCTTAAATATTTAGTAAAAAAAAAAAAAAGTAGATATCACATTCTTGTGTGCATCTCAATCACACCTTCCTGTTATTGTTGTCATTTGGGGGATCTCTGTGCCTTCTGAAATAAGGGGGGATGCACGCGTGTGTGTGTGTGTGTGTGTGTGTACGTGAGTGTGTGTGTGTGTGATGTTTACAGTTCTCAGAGTGACCAAAGAGTTGACGCAACCTCAACTCCCCTTAATAGAAGAAATGTAATAACCCTTTTCTCATATATAAGAAACTGGAGGCCCAGAAATTATGAATATCTTGCCCGGAGTCACACAGCTGTGAATAACAGATCTGGGACTTGGTTCTAGGGCTCTCTGGGCCGCTCTCTAGTCTTTCAAATGTTGTGGCGGTGATGGGGGAGGTGACTAAGTGTGGAGGTGAGAAGAAGGCAGGAGACTTTTGACAACAGATCAAACTAGTAGCAGAAGCCTCTCAGAACAGACCCTCTCGTGGCCAGGGAATCCCTAGGAAATGTTTGCCCACATTCACGCACCTGTAGTCATTTGTCCACACTTCCCGCCTGTGACACCTTTTCCCCAACCTGGCTGCTGATGGTAGGAGACCGCACGTCATCAGAACCCCGTGGTAGAGAAGTTCAGGCAGAAATGGAGCTGAGGGCAACCAGAAGAGTCAGAACATCGCAGGTTGTGGCCTCTCTCAGCACAGTGGGGCTCTAGGAACTTGTCACCTAGGTGGGAGGATCCCTCTCTGGTTGGGTGGGACACCAATTGGCCCCAATCCTGAGATGAGAGGGAGAGAAAGGGCAGCATGCGCTCTCCTTTTAGGGAGCTGCCAGGGACATGGCTTTCTGAGGGTCTCCCAGACTCATACTTGCTGAGGTCTCAAATGCACAGTTGGCCCTCTATCTGGGGAGCAGGGAGGTACTATGGGTGGGTGGCCAGACATGGATAGAATGGATCCAATCCTTCTAAGCCTGCAAGTGCTGAGCGGGTAATCTCTGCTAGCCTGTGGTGAATGGATTGGGCTGAGGAAAAGTGCCTAGGCCTTCCGGGAGCTGGGTAGAAACTGGCTCCAGCATCGGCCACCAGTCAACACCTCTGAATCGTCCTCTCTTAGAGGACGGGGTCCTTCGATTAGTGGTCTCTGTGCTGAGTGCCTTGATGTTGGGTTTCCAGTGTCCCTAGAGAAAGAGGTATCTGGTGCTGGCCCGAGCCCGAGCCACACTGAGCTGCTCCTCTCGGCTGGATCTGGGGCCAACCTGAGCCATAGATACGTCTTTCCATTCCTCAGCTCTGGGTAGAGTCCAAGAGGTTTACATTTTCATGCCCAGTTTTCTAGATGCCAGGCCTGGCTGTGACTTGTTTGTCAGTTCTGGGCAAGCCCATTTCCCCTGCTGGGTCTCAGTAAGCTTAGAGGAATGCTCTGGTCCCTCTCCGCCCTTATTTCAAAATGGGTCAGGAACCCAGGGGTGTCACGCACTCAGGATTTATCCATGGGACTTGTATGTGCCTTGTTCCTGTTCTGCAGGCTCGGGTTCCTGCCCTATGATTATAAATGTGCAGTAATCAGAGGGCTTAGTGGGAGCCCACATTGGTCATGCTGTGTAGGTCGGTGTGGATTCTGAGGCTAAATGCATCTCCAGAGGAAGCTGGGACTGGAGCAGAGACTTTCTGGAGGCCCAGGTGGGGCCTGGGCAGCTCCCTGCAATAAGGGGTCTGAGGCCGAGGCTGGTTATATGAGGGACTGGTGCAGCTTCTCCAAATGACCCCATCACCTGGAACAGCTCTGGGAGAGAAAATGCCCTAGGAGAACCAGGCCCTTTGTGGGAGATGCAGCCACTGAAACCCCATTGGCCTCCTGGGTTGGTTCCTCCCTTATTTAGGGACCCACAGCGGAGACTGTATCTGAATGGGTGGTGGTGGCAGCCGACTTAATAGGCCCAAGCCAATCACTGCTTGACTTTGCAAATAAAGTCAAGTATAATTTACATGAACTGGGAGATACTGATATGAGATTAAATATCTCTCCCTTTGGTCCTGTTGGTCTTCAGGCTAGGATTTTGCTGCTGCTCACAGTCCTATGTGGTTGGTACAGGAATATATGTCCATTTGTGATAACCACTGGTGGCCTCCTGTTTTCTTTGCTAGGAGGCACTGTGGTTTCTGAGAGGCCTTGCAGATTAAGGTAGGCCCCAAGAAGCAATCAACTCCAGTGTAGCCAGTGTGGCTCCCCCACTGTTTGCAGGAGCGCTTAGAAGCTGAATAGGATTCAGAGCCTGGGAAGGGAGTATCTGACCCTGAGGCTCACCTTGTATGATATTCTGGTATCCCCCAGAAGTGAGGCTTTCCACCAGTGCCAAGGGGCATCGAGGAAGATAGTGAAGGTTTTCTGGAGGAGACGGTTTGTGAATTGGAAACTCTATTCTTTAGAGAAGGAAGCAGAATACACAGTTGGGTAGGGCAGGTAGGAAGTGAGCCAGGAAAAGTGGGCAGAGCCAGATTGTAAACCTCCCCATGAACTGCTCGGGTGAGATGTACTCATTAGGCAAATATTTATTGCACTGGCTCTGGTTCTGAGTCCTGCTGTGCTCAGAATAAAGAGCCTGCCTGCGTGAAGGGTCCATTCAGGTGAGGAAGACAGATACTAAATACATCCACAGATGACTGTATCAGGTCAAGGTAAATTCAGTAGAGCAAACACTGCTGGGAGCAGATTCCTGAGGGGTGAGGAGTGGGTGATCAGGGACACCTTCAAAGGAAGGCCAAGTAGGAGCAGCAGCTGAGAGGAGTAAGGGAACAGTCCCCGTGGAAGTGCATAAGAGAACCTTTCAGACACAGGACACAGCATCTCAAAGACTCCAAGGCCAAGCTGGGCATGTGGGGCACGCCCATGATCTCAGACTTTGCAAGGATGAGACAGAAAGACCACAAGTTCGAGCCCAGCCTTGGCAATTTAATGATTTAGAAGGCTGGGAGTGTAGCTCAGTGAGAAGGCCCTGGGTTCAATTCCTCTTATTGCAGTGGAAGAAGGGAAGAAGGAAGGGGGGAAGGCTGGTTAAGAAGGAGTTGGGGGGGCCGGGGAGTTAGCTCAGTGGTTCCGGCGCCTGTCTTGCAAGCGCAAGGGCCCGGGTTCGATTCCTCAGTAACCACATAACAATACTGGGTGTGGAGACCCACACCCAGCAGCAACCAGTACCACATACCACAGTGCCGGGCGTGGTGGCTCACGCCTGTAATCCCAGCACTCGGGAGGCAGAGGCAGGAGGATTGTGATGTGAGTTTGAGGCTGAGCTCAGGGCCAGCCTGAACCACAAAGCGAGACCCTGT